>PVKY010001584.1:0-30806 GCA_004027775.1 Bradypus variegatus | reverse complement strand
GAGGAAGGAAGGAAGGAAGGAAGGAAGGAAGGAAGGAAGGAAGAAAGGAAGGAAGGAAGGAAGGAGGAAGGAAGGAAGGAAGGAAGGAAGGAGAGAAAGAAAGGTACTGCAAAGGTAGCAAAATGTAAAATTGGTAGATACGGATATCTGGGGGTGGAGGGGTGTTGGAGATCTCTGTATGGGGTTTGTATTGTGTTTGCAACTGTCCTATATGTTTGAAATTATTTCAAAATAAAAAAAAATTTAACCACACACACACACAAAAAGCTATCTAAGAACCACAGTTTTTCAAGGCCTTTTGTCTAATTTGGTGTTACTGACAATAAGAAAATTAATGATTTTGTTAAACAGATGGCAAGAAAAAATAAATTTATAGACTAAAAATATATTAATTTATGAATTACACACATTTATTTTATACCCCCAAACATTACTGACTGAACAACAGAACATCCAGAAAATATGCAATGATAATTAAATTCAGTTATCTTTGATATTTTTGCCAACTTTTAGTCATTATGAAAACCATGAGTTTTCCTATACCTTATTCTGTGCTCTAAGGAATATTTTGTCAAGTTGGGAAGACAGAGCATCTTTTCAACGGTTTATTAGCGTGATTTACAAGTTTTAATTATTTGGAGACATATGGTATGTAGTACTTTCGCCCCAGGCCCTGCAAACGTTGGGAGGGGGCTGGCTCTGATCCTGCTCTCAGCTTCCCTAAAGAGGATGAGGCCCAAGGTGGGAAAGGGGACAAAGACACTTTTGCTTCCATCTTTACAAGGAGGAGAATAACCAGCTCCAAAGCTAGTCCCCACTTAACCCATATGGTTTGATTTCCTCTGACTTCCTCTGAGCTCCCTGCTGGGCCTATTCCCTGCCGGGGTCCCAGATGAGTCACTGTCTGGCTAGCCCAGAGCTTCTGGCAGAAGAGGGAAAGCGGAGGATTTCCCTGGGAAAACACGCTATGAAATACTATCCCAGCCAAAAATATGCAGCCCCTAAACCCCACTTTCATTACTCAGAATTCAAAACCAGGGATTTCTGCTTTCTGGAGTTTCAGACTGACAGGAAAGGGGAAATCAAAGAGCCCCTGGCTGGGACTTTGCTAAAACCCTGTCTGGCAAGGAGCCAAGCCTGGGGACTAGCCAGAGAAAGCTGACTGGATTCTTTGGTGGCTTCAATCAGGGGAGATGCTGACTCTAGCAGGACGGTTTGGGTTCAGCCCATCTGCCACAACTACATATTCTTATTTAACTTACTCCTCCGTCCCTGTGAGGCAAATATCATCATCCCCATATTAAACACAAGGACCCAGACTCAAAAAACAAAACAGGTTAAGCAACCACACCCCTTGCCTTTTTTTGGTTCTTCCTGGAGCCCCAGGTTCCTCCTCTCCAGGACCTTCACACATCCCCCTGCCTGTCAGAAATGCTCCCCCACCCACACTTTCTACTCCTTTTGGACTACGCCTGCAACCAGCCTCCAAATCTCACTTAAAATACTCCCTCCTGGAAGCCTAGGTCCCATTGCTCTGTTAAATACTCGCCGTAAGCTTTGTATTTGAACTTCTGGTCATTTATCAAAATCATAATCAAACGCTAATATGTGACCATTTAATGCATTAGAGTCTGTAAGAAGAGGGACTAGATCTGTCTTGCTCACCACCACAGGTCTGATACATCCCAAGTTGCCATCTGTATCTGCTGAAAGAATCAGAAATGAAAAAGTTTGCCATGCAATTGGCATTAACAAGTTAGCCTGCTTCCAACAGTGTTGAAATAAAAGAGAAGAGAAAAAAGGGTGAATGTCTGGTGTTGACCATAAGGGTTGTAGATTGCAATAGAGGGAGGATCATGGACACAAGATTCGAGCAGGAGGGACAGGGACAAGCACAAAAAGGAACAGAGTAAGGGATGATCATGAGTTTGGCGGGGAGAACAAGGAGGCACAGTCCGTTGGCAGTAGCTCATTTTCTTTCTCATGGGGCCATCCTCAGCCAAGAATGCAGGCGGAAGAGGGTAACTGGTTAAGAGTTGGGACCCAGTGTGCCACCTACTAGCAAATTCTTAATCTCTCCAAGTATCAGTTTCTTTAATCTATAAAATAAAAGCCATAATGGGGAGAACACTACCTCTTGGGTTGTTGCAAGCATTAAGTGACATTATGCATGGGTCACCTTAGCATAGTGCTGCACCTTTTCAGTGATGAGTAACTAGCACTGATACAGACAAGACTGTTCAGCTGGCCAATTTCACTCATTTTTCCCTCTGCAGCCAGGCCCACTTTCCTTCCCTCCAACCTGGGTTTCACTCCTTCCCCAGGGAAGGGCAAAGTGTACCTTGGAAGATCTCACCCACCCTCCTCCCCATCCAGACCAAAGCTATTTCCCAACAGGTTCAGGAACCAGAAAGCCTACATGAAGAACAAGAAACCAGTCCCAGGGGACTGTGGCTGATTAAAGGAAGTCAGGAGGTCCAAAAGGAGTGTTCCAGAAAACCAGAGTGGGGAGGCAGCCACTTCTTAGCAGGCTCTTTAGTGCCCAAAAGTATCCAGAATTGATCCTGAGGCCGGGAGTCCATGAGTGGGCCTTCCATGCGCCCTTTCCCCACCCCAGCAGGGGTGAGGGAGACCCCCTGGGAAGACTTCCCTTCCTGGGATTGGTCAGTTTGGGGTAGCCTTCTGGGTCTTTGAAATCTGGCCTCATCTGTGACCTGAGGAGTTTCCAAAACTTCAGCTAAGCCCAGGCCCAAACCCTTCCCCATTCTTCCTCCACCCTGCAAAGAAAGGATCCTCAAGTACACTGAACTGGGCATCCCAAGACCTGGGCTGAGGTCCTAGGTTTCCTGTCTCAGGCCTTATTTTCTTCATCTTTAAAATGAGTGCGGTACCCCAGATGGAAACGAAGGACCCTTTGTCTGTCTGAGATTTCCCAAACTGAGGCCACGACATGAACCTCAGCCTGCCTTGGGGGAGCTGGCAAGGGAAGGGGAAGCCTAGGTCCTTAAAAGAAAGCTCTCACCTTAGGGGGACCATGGACGAGCTTCAGGGATCCATGAACACTGAAATAGTAGGCTTGCACATTTGTGCCTTTTTTCTTCTTTAAAGAAAATGGTCCATAGATATCCCTAGCTTCTCAAAGGGATGCAAGCAGTTGAATGACTTCTGCTCTAAACTGGCAAAGTTTAATTAACAGCAGTGAGTTATATATGTGAATGTGGTTAAAATGGAAAATTTTAGGTTTTATATATGGTACTAGAATAAAATTTTAAAAAATAGGATGATACAACACACACAATGAACCCTATTGTAAACAATGGACTATAGTTAATAGTACAAGTATAAAAATGGTTTTTCATGAATTGCAACAGTTGTACCACATTAACGTGAGGTGTAAAAATAGGGTGATATATGGGAGCTCTGTATTTTAGGTATGATTTTTCTGTAAACCTACAGCTTCTCCAATAAAAAAAAAGTCTATTTCCAGTATTTGGGGAGATCTGGGGAAGCAAGCATTCTTCTCCTCTCGGTGGAAATGTAAGAGAATGTAAGAGCCCTGTGTTAGTTCCCTATCGCTGCTATAACAAATCATCAGAAATGTAGTGGCTAAAGCAAAATTAATTTATTATCTTATGGCTCTGTAGGTCAGAAGTCCAGAATTAGTTTCACCAGGCTCAAACCTAGGCATTGGCAGGAGCTTCTGGAGGCTCCAGGGGAGAACCCAGTCATCATCTCATCCAGCTTCTAGAGGCTGTTGGCATTCCTTGGCTCCTGGCCACATCACCTGATCACCTTGCCTTCTCTGATCCCGCCCCTTCTGCCTCCCTCTTACAAGGACCCTTGTGATTACATTGGACCCACCCAGATAATCCAAGATAGTCTTCCCACCTCAAGATCCTTCCTGTATCATATCCGCAAGGTCTTCACCATGTAAGATACCATGTCCACAGGATCCAGGGATTAGGGCATGGACATTTGTTGGGGGGTAATATTCATCCTTCCACAAGCCTTTGGGGAAATCAACATTTTAAACGCTCACATCCTTTGATTCAGCAATTTCACTTCCAAGAATTTATCCTCCAGTAATGACTATTCACGTGTATAAACATGCATGTTCAGGGATGTCCATACACCATACAACAGGTTATAATATTGAAACAACCTGTCCTAATGACAATCAGTAGAAAAATAATTAAATACATTATGGAATACATATACATTAGAATATTATAAAAATATGTGGTGGCCCTAGTTCCCAGGCTTTGGCCTCCGGTGGGCGAGATTCCCGGAGCCTGTGTCTGTGGACGCCCGTCCTGCTGGTCCGGCAGCCAGGCGGGCTCGGGGCTGTGCGCGCAGGGCTTCACCCAGGCGGGGCGGAAGCTCAAGTGGGGGCCCCGGAGCCCGCGGCGCTGCGGTCGGAGGCGCCGGGCTGAGGAGGCGTGAGGCGGACGGCCCTCCCTTGGCCCCGGCCGAGTCTGGGCTCCGCGGACACTCCCGGCCAAGCCCTTCGGCATCCTCAGCAGCCCGGATTTGAGTTTACTGGCGACCCGGTGCAGGATCCAGGAGAAGACTAGAAGTACTCAGGAGTGAGAAAGAGCTTTGAGTTGATGCTGTTGTCCACATCTACTGCCAAGATGCCACGGAATTTGGTCCCTCCAATCAGGAAGATTGGAAGCCTCTGATGTCATCGGTCATGCAGCTGACAACCAGTTTGAAGGAAAACACCTGTAACTGCCAAAACGATGCTCCAGGAGATCAGGGGTAAATGGTATCTCGTGCCCCTGGTCCAAGCTGTAAACATCCTCCAAAGCTGTCTTCAATATCTCAGCAGTTTCACCCTATCCCCAGCAGGTGCCATGTTCCCTCCATTCCAAACGTGAAACATGTTGGACTCTCATCCCCTCCTTTCCATCCCCATTTCAGAGCCCAGTATGGTGAGAGAAGGAGAAGAGTGACTAGGAGATTTAGGGCAAGCAGAAATGATAAGACCTGCTAGAGTGAAATAAGTATGTACAGAAGATCTCAGGGACATTGACCTGTTGGATTAAAAAGTTAGTTCAAAACACTCAGTTTTTTTAATACAGTTTTTTTTTCAATTAACTTTTTTATTATAGAATATAACGTATAGACATAAAAGTGATAACTTTCCAAGTACAATTAACAAATAAAGAGCAAATTTCAAAGAATATTAATAGGTTACAATTCCACAGTTCCAGTTATTTCCGTGTTATGAAACATAACATATACACAAAAAGGTACTATCTTCCAAAACATGATTTAGCTAGTAGATATACAGGAAATTTCCTAAGCTATTATGAGCTATAGTATCATAGTTTCAGTTATTTCCTTATTGTGAAATGTAACATATAAACAGAAAGGTGTAGCTTTCAAATTACAATTCAACAAGTAGTTATACAACACATTTCAGAGGATGTTATGGGTTACAGTCCCACCATTTCAGTTTTTTCCTTCTATCTATTCTAATACCCTAGCAACTAAGGAAAAGAAAATTACATAAAGATTCAATATTCATAATCCTTTGTTAAATTCCGTGTTGTCTGTTGCTTCCCCTTCCTCTAGTTCAGTCACTTTCCTGATTATCAGAGATGTCTCGGCAGTGACCACCCTAACCTGTTCATGTTGAAAAGGGGGGTCGACTTTGTAAGCAAAGGGGACATACCTAGTCAATGTTTTCTAGAGGCTATTGCCTCTAGGTTTTGGAATTTGGCTGGCATAGGGGCGCTCTGAAGGATATAAGTTTGTGACACACTTAGTGAGAGAAACTTTACAGTATGGCATTCCTATTAATTATGGTCCCTAATACTGTGTAGATTTTTCCCATGTATCTTCTGTTGTCAACTCCCTGTGCCAGTGTCATACCTTAGAAGTATATCATGCAAGCACCTCTCTATATTTGTGGTGCTCATCTGTGGGAAACATGCCTTTAAACAACCCCTTTCATTCCTATTCGCCTTCAGTACAACTCTGATACTTACAATCCTGTTAACAAACAGTTGTCACCCCTATCCATTACCACACCTTTGAATTCTCCATCAGTATATCTGAACGTGTTAGATCGTCATTCACCCTCACTAGCTACTGTCCGTCACCAGGTCCCCAATATTGTCACGTTATAGGACATTGATTTTACATTGTTCAGATAGTTCATAGAATTGGTAACATACAGTGTCTCCTTTTGCATCTGAGTGATTTCAGTCAGAATTATATCTTCTTCATGTTGCCATGTGTGCCAGTTTGAATGTATTATGTCTCCCGAATGCCATTATCTTTGATGTAATCTTGTGGGGCAGACATTATCAGTGTTGATTAGATTTCTTTAAGTGTTTCTTTGGAGATGTGCCCCACCCAGCTGTGGCTGATGACTCTGATGAGATATTTCTGTGGAGGTGTGGCCCCACCCATTTAGGGTGGGCCTTGATCAGTGGAGCCATATAAATGAGCTGATGGCAGAGGGAACTCAGAGCAGCTGTGAGTGGTGTTTTGAAGAGGAGCTTCAGCCAAGAGGGACACTTTGAGGAAAGCACAGGAACTGCAGATGAGAGACACTTTGAAATGGCCCTTGAAAGCAGACTCTTGCTCCGGAGAAGCTGAGAGAGGACAAATATCCCAAGTGCAACTAAAAGTGACATTTTTGCAGCCTAGAGAGGAATGTCCTTTGAGTAAGCCATTTTGAAACCAGAACTTTGGAGCAGGCGCCAACAATGTGCCTTCGCAGCTAACAGACGTTTTCTGGACACCATTGGCCAACCTCCAGTGACAGTACCCCAATGCTGATGTGTTACCTTGGACACTTTATGGCCTTAAGACTGTAAATGTGTAACCAAATAAACCCCCTTTTATAAAAGCCAAAAAAAAAAAAAAAATATGTGGTATCCTGAGAAGAAAAAAGTATATTCATATGTACTAATAAAGAAAGGTTTCCAAAATACATGGACAGGTGAAAAGAGCAACTTGAAATATAATCTGCATAATGTGATCCCATTTTTTAAAATAATATGCACCATTGTGGATAAGTGCACGTATGTAATTTCCGGAAGGATACCAAAGAAGCTGTTAATGGTGGTGATTGCATCTTCATTGTAGAGCAACCAGGGGACTTTTATCCTTCACTTTATACCCTTCTGACTTGCTTTTTTTTTTTTCTGGAAGTGTGTACAACTTTTTAAATTTTAAAACCAGATTATTCTGAATGTATGATTTGTTTTGTATGACTGCATGGTACCTGAATACATCTCAATAAAATGATAAAAATCAAAAAGGAAAACAAAACAAAACAAAACAAAACCAGATTATCCAACGGAACTTCAGAGCTTTGAGCAAGAGTGTGGGGCTCACAGCTTGGAAGTTATCTTCAGGAAGCTAGGATCAGGATGCATTAGGGAGAGGATGAGTCTCCTTTACTTGTAACTTCAGTCTCCTGTTCTCCTGCTCTCCAGCTCCCTCTTGCCTCCGGTTCTCTCCTGCCTTCCATCACTCTCCTGCCCGCATTAATGTCCTTCAGTTAAAGTCATTTATCCCCAGTGATGAGTCACATGGGGCCCAGTGCCTTTACTTTTACATCTGATGAGGGGCTTATGAAACTCCAGTATTTATTCTGGGAGCTCAGCACTGCCTAGAACCAAGGGAAGTCTACAGAAGAAACAGTGCCCTCCATGGAGCTGATAGTTTGTTAGGGATGTGGATGTGGGCGGAGGATAGGGTGAAAGCAAGGCTCGACTTTATAAAGCTAAAAGTCCATTAAGAAATGCTAAGAGAAGAAGACAGTATAAAATTGAGGGGTTTTCATGTCAGACGGGCCTGGATTTGTATCCCAGGGCTGCCACTGACTAGCTTTGTGGTCTTGTCTTGAGAAAGACCCTGGGTGAACGTCAGTGTGAAATTGTGGTAATACCACTTACTGTATATGGTCAATGTGAGGATTAACAAGTGTGCATAAGTCCTCACACAGCACTTAGCCCTCAGTAACTTGTAGTTATTATTACTGTCAATGTTATCAGAGAAAGCTATAGGATCCAGAGCAGGTACTTCAACTTAGATTAACAAGCATTTCTTGAGTGTCCATTACACGCTTTAGGTCATCAATCTTGGAGGTGCCAGGATTCATAAACAAGGGTGGGCTTCCAAGAAGACTCCAGAGCGATGGAAGAAATAGTCACATAAATAAATGGCCACAATACAAAGTAATAAATATAAAACTCTGGTGTGTATGCAGTGGGCATAATATTGTGAGCAATCATCTCGGTCTTGGTTGGAAGTAGGTGGCATAAAGGCCTCAAAAATGTCGCATCAAAATTTCCTTGGGCTATTCTGAGGGTCAAAAATGTTCAGTAGCCTTAGCTGCACGGTATAACAAGGGTGTACGCATGTGTGAAAATCCACTGAATTTCACACTTACTATATGTGCACCATTTGTATAAAGCCATCCCTCAATAAGAACGTACATTCAAACTACAGGATTTTTTCCCTTTGGTTAAAAGTCAATTGTTATTAAACAGAGCCGCCGCACCCCCCCCCCCACTCCACCGAAATTCAACACAAAATGAATTCAGAAGAAAGAGCGCATCCTTCTCGGCAAGTGTTCATAACTTTCGCCAGATTCTTAAAAGGATGCGGGGCCCCTACAAAGTCAGAAGTCACCAGTGAGGCCCTACTCTAAAACGAGCGCCGCTCATTTCTGGTTCTGTTGGGTTCGGACAAAAGTCAGAATCACCTCATACAGGCCACATTTTCTAT
Organism: Bradypus variegatus; assembly: GCA_004027775.1. Taxonomy (NCBI): domain Eukaryota; kingdom Metazoa; phylum Chordata; class Mammalia; order Pilosa; family Bradypodidae; genus Bradypus; species Bradypus variegatus. Next base: position 22,052 of record PVKY010001584.1, on the reverse strand, counting down.
GAATGCAGCACTCGAGACCGAGAAGCTAAAACATATTTACTGGGCTAGTCGCAAATTAAATAACTGCATTTCTCCTTGGGGAACAAAACATACAGAATCACCACCAGTTGATGATTAGCTCAACTTGGAAAACGCTTGGCTTTTTATTGGTCCAGCGCCGTGTTCTGCAGCCAATCGCGAGGCGGCTCCGTGCCCCACGCCCCGTGTGGGCGGAGCTCCGTCCCTCCCCCACCTCCCCCATCGCAATCTGGGCGGCCCCGCCCCGCACTGGCAGGTAGGAGTTCCCGCCTGGTACCCCGGCGTTTTAGCCCCCTGTCCCACTTGGCAAGCCAGGAAGAATCCGTAACCCACGCTCTGGATTCTTCTGGGTCTCCTCATCCAGGCCCGGCTCGCAAACTAGAATTTCCAGTGTGACTGTGTTGGCAGAAAGTTAACGAGCAGCCGAGGGGGGGCAGGCGCCTGGTCCTTGGTCTCTCTGCCTGGAACGAGACAGATGGAAGGGATGCTTCTCGGGGAGCCGAGGCCAGAATAGGAGAGGAAGCCTCAAGGGGAGGGAATCCGGAAACTGAAACCCAATCCCAAAATAGATGTCTTGCTTCCATATATTGAGTGCTTGCTAGGTGTATATCAGGCCCTGGGCTATATAAGACCCTTACCAAAGACAACTCTGAACTACTTCGTAGCTGTGTGGCCCGGAGCAAATTGCTTAGCCTTTCTGTGTCCTGTGCAGAAGAGTAGTATTTACTGTGCAAACTCTTGAGCATAGCTTCTAAGCTGGCCCCTGCCTAGCCCTCTGATTTTTTTTAAACTGAGATATAATCCATGTGATAAATTCATCCTTTTAAAGTATACAATTTTGTGGTTTTTAGTATATTCACAAAGTTATATGACCGTCACCACTATCTAATTCCAGAACATTTCCAATACCCTGTAAAGAAACCCCACACCCATTAGCAATTGCACCCTGCTCCCTGGAAGCCACTAATCTACCTTCTGTCTTTATATATTTACCTATGCTGCACATTTCAGCATACATTGGAATCAAACAATACACAGATGTTTGTGTCTGACTTCTTTTACTTAGTATAAGGTTTTCAAGATTCATTCATTTTGTAACAGTTATCAGAGCTTGACTCCTTTTTATGGCTAAATAATAATTCTATTGTATACATGTACCATAGTTTGTTTATCCATTCATCATCAATGGACATTTGGGTGTTTCCACGTTGGAGCTATTAGGAATAATGCTGTTATGAACATTCTTGTATACATTTTTGTGAGGACATATGTTTTAAATTTTCTTGGCTATATACCTAGGATTGACTGACTTTATCTTGAACCCCTTTTTCCTCATCTTAAAGGCTTTCCTTCTATCCCTAAAACATATCAAGCTTGAGCCCATCTCTCCGCCTTTGCACTAGCTGTTTCCTCTGCCTGGAAGTCTTTTCTCCCAGGTTTTGCATGGCTCTCTCCTTGTCAATCAAATCTCAGTTTAAATATCACCACCCCAGTGAGGCCTTCTAACCATTTTCCCTAAAGTAGTCCCTCAGTCACCCTCTGTCCCATTACCTTATTTTATTTTCTTTATATCCATTACTACACTTGTTATTTATTTATTATATGTAGCATATCTACTCCTTCTAGAATGTAAGCTCCAAGAGAGCAGAGACCTTGTCTATTATGACATTAGCTATCCCCAGTGACTAGAACTGTGCTTAACACACAGCACTCATTAAATAGAAGCTATTATTACTTGGTACCTCACAGCAAATTTATGAAGTAGGTACAATTATTATCCCCATTTTACAAATGAAGAAATGGAGGCCCAGAGAAGTTAAGTAACTTGTCCCAAATCATACAACTAGGAAGTCCCAAAGCCTGGGTTAGATGCCAGGACTGCCTGGCTCAAAAGCCAGTACCCTCTACTGCTTACCCCAGTTTCTCCTCTGGGCCTGTCTAGACTCACAAATTGACAATTACAGTAAGGATTCCTCTGAGCATGGACAAGAGACAGGGAGAGGAGGCAGGAATGTGGTGATTGTCCAGTCTGGCATCACCAAGAGGCCCTGAGTGGTTAGCGATGGTAGGAACATTCCTGGGAGCTTTGGCTGGAGAATGGGCCTCTGCAGGGCTGCCTGCCAATCCCAGGCTTCTCTCCAGCAAGGTCCCAGTGTGCTCTGGCCGGCTGCAGGCTCTCTGATCAGCAGATCCAGGCCTAGCACCTGAGCCAATTTTACCTACAATACCAAGGACACTCAGGTGAACTTCATTTTAAGCAAACCTCCACTAGGGACAGTAATAATTAACTAATTTCTTACTTCATGCCAGGTGTTGTTCTAAACTCTTTTCATATATTAACTCACTGAATCCCCAAATTAGCCTCAAGAAGTATGTACCATATTATCCCTACATTACTGGTAAGGAAACTGAGACCCAAGGAAGTTAAGTAACCTGTTCAAGGGCACATGGCTAGCAAATGGTAGAAGCAGGATATAAACCCAGGCTGACTCCAGGTCCCTGCTTTTAACCACTACTCTGTGCTACCTCTCAGTAATTAATTAGAGGATGAGGCTTACCTTTTCTGCATAAATGGACAAGAATCAGCTTCCGTCCCAACAGTGTTCTTTCGAATAAGATGTTAACAGATATTATGTATGTGTTGGAGGGGTGGGGGATGGGGTGAGGAATTCCATGATCAGCGGGGTTTGGAACACTGGGTTAAACTAAATTAAGCAAGATTCTTCGTGGCAGGACATCCCAGTACCTTTAATATGCTAATGGACAATGGGCATCTCCAAGAGAGGGGTTAAGGATGGAATATTTCCCAAATGTTATTGACCATAGAACAATGGAAGCTGGGGTTCTATGGAATACAGTTTGGGAAACACAAACACAAGTAGCTTCTTTGTAGGAAAAAGGCCATTTTTTCTTGAGATCAAACAATTCTCTTCCCTTTCCCTACTTTAGCCTGCTGAGAAGAGAGGCTTGTAGACACTCATCAAATCCTTCAGGTCCATAGGGGACCCTTGGTGTCTTTGGCATGGAGAGACGAACCAATTTATTGAGCACCTACTACTTGCCAGTTCTCTGATTATGACTTAGGTTGTCTCTTGTCATTCTCAAAACAACTCTTTGAGGCAGGTTTTAGTTTTAATAAGGCAGCACGATGTTGCAGGTGAAAATGTTGACTTCGCAGTCAGATAAACCTGGGTTTGCATATTAGGTCTGCCATTTGACAGCTATAGCTGTGAGTTAGGCAAGTCATTTAACTTCTCTGAGCCTTGATTTTCTCATCTGTAAAACGGGATAATAAAGCACTTACCTTATAAGAGTGTGATGAAGGTTTACTGATATGATCCACAGGAAGCACTTATACAGAATCGATGCATAAAATGTATTCAATAAGAGTTGACTGGTATTATTAGCATTATCACCATCATTGTCCCTATTTTACAGATAAGACAACTGAGGTTCAGAGAGGATAAGTAACTTACCTAAGGCCACATAGCAAGTAAGTGGTTGAGGGGAGGCTCATACCCAACCCAAAATACTCTTCCTCCCCAGAAGCTCTGAAGGAGGCTGAGCCAGTCACAGGCTTGCAAATAAAACACCCCTCCCACCCTCACCTCATACCGTGTGCCACTTGGAAGGGAGGGACAGAGAATTTCCCTCTGGGGCTCAGACAATGGCACTGCTCAGAACCCACTTGGCAACAGCATGCTGGGTCCCAGGGCTCTGACAGATGGGCCTGCAGGAGAGCTGAGAAGGTTCTGACCCATGGGCATCCTTTCAAGGGTCTCCCCTGCAGGGAAATCTGGCCAAGTCTTTAAGACTTTCCTGAACCTGAAACCGGTTCTGGGGGATCATCCCATGGAAGGAACAGCTGACATACATATTGTATGCCCAGGAGACCACATAGGCCCCAGCTATCAACCTAGGATCCTCCAAGTCCTAGCCTGGGTCGGGGGATACATCAGGGGCTGTTGCAGGGGAGGAGGCAGCAGAGAAGTTAAACATGTAAGTGAAGGGGAAGATTCCAGGCTCCCATCTCGAATTAACCAAAAAAAAAAGCCTCTCTTTAAACAGGTTTATATGTTTTCCTACCATCTAAATTTGTTTGGAGAAAAGATTTTGCTGTCCACTCCCATCCCACCCATAAAAAATTTTTGAAAAGCTTTGAAACACACTGATCTAGTCTTTCATTTTCATTGCACATATTGGGGAAACTGAGGCTTCTATGGGAAAGAACTGCCTCAGGTCCCAGAGTGTAGTGGCCTAAAGGGCACTAGAGCTCATGTCTCCTGACTCCTTCTATACCAGCCTCTCAAAGAGCAGATTGTGAAATGGGTTCATTTTTTTAAAAACCAAAAGAGAAAACGGAGCCTAAATTTGTCTTTCATTTTCAAGTTGAACACTCCCACTTTGGAATCAGTCTTCCCTCTGCCTCAGGGCTTATGATGCCTCTACCCTCCCGCCTACCAGATGCTGCAGGTCCAGAGAGGCCCAGGGGATGAGCGTCCCTACTCGACAATCTCCCTGGACCCCTGCCCCCATGTGGCTGGCCTGAGCCGTACTCCAAGAAGCAAAGGGTGCGGAATAAGGAAGAGATGGCAGTAGGGGCTCTGAGGACCTTTTCAAATCCCAGTGTAGCTGCTTATTATTTGCGTGATCTTGGGCAAGACACTTGACCACTCAGAGCCTCATTATCATCCGTTGTAAATTAGGATAGCTTCACATACTTGGTGGGATTATTGTAAGGCCCAGAGGTAATACACATAAACAACCTGCAATGTAGAAGTAGTACAATAAGTAATAGTTGATACCAGTATCATAATTTTAACTATAGCTGGTTTTCAATGAGATCTGAAGTTCTTGAACATAAATTCAGTGCATTTGGCTATCTGAACACCCACACTAAGGCAAAGCAGTGCCACGCTTCCATTCGTATTCCCCGGAGTGAGGCCTGCCCTCCGCGAATTTGAAATTCCTTCCAATCAGAGACAGATGTTCTGGTGGGGGGAATCCCATAATGCAACGTGATCAGTCTGAGAAGCATTGCCAAGAAACTGACTCTAGAATCAGTCTGCCAGGGTTTCATCCTGGCTCCACTATTTAATTGCAGGCAAGTTACTTACTCTTCCTGGATCTCAGTTTGCTCATCTCTAAAATGGGGATAATACAGTACCTAACTCATGGGCTTGCTGAAAGGATTAAATAGGATGACATGAAATCCTTAGTGCCATGGCTCATTTTTAACAAGTAGTCAAAAATAAGAACTTATTATTTGCCTGAAGTTCAACCCTTCCTGTCCAGAGAGAAAGCTCAGAGAGAAGGTAAGAGTGCCGGACTGGAAATCAAGTGAATTTGGGTTAAGCCCTGATTCTGCTACATCATTCTGCCAGCCAGGAGATGCTGGGCCTGACCTTGCCCTCTCTGAGTCTCAGTTTCCCCATCTGCAAACCAAAGGGGTTGGACTAGGTGAGCCTTTCTGGCTGAGTCTGAGGTAGAGCTAAGAAGGTAAATTGTAGAGCTGTCCCGTGTGGTTTCTGTGTGATCCTAATCTTCCTAGCCACCTCATACAGAGAAGGACCAGGAAGGGGCCTGGGGAAGAAGGTTCTGTCCTCAACAAACCAGTGCCTTGGTTAACAGAACTGCTCTGGGGCTGCACAATTCCAGCTTGAAGTTCTGTCTCTACCACAGAGCATAACCTTGGTAAAGTCACTTCACCTCTCTGAGCCTCAGCTCCTCATCTGTAACATGGAATTTTAAATGGGACCTGGAGTTAAGGGTTGTGATGACCACAAGAGCTAATGCCTGCAAAGTGCTTAGCAAACAGAGAAAGAACTCAGTAACAGTGCATTGTTGTAATAATCATTACTGAGGTCAGCTACTTGGCATGGTGATCAGAGCCAGCCTCATGCACATATGTCCATTCCAAGCATTATTTCTGATGACAACAGAGCTCTTTATGAGGACAGCAGCTGTCGTGGGGACACACCTGGAGAAGGATGGGCTAGCCTCTGCATGCCGACTGTCCAGATTCCCACGATTCCAGGTCAGCCTGAAGGAGTTGACTGCCATGCCTTCCTTCCCTGCCCCACCCAAGAGACCAGCTGTGCAAGGCTGGAAGGGACCACAGACTACATTTTGCACAGTTCTCTCACCCAGGGTAGAATGCAAGGAAAGGAAATAACCTACCCAAGATCTCACAACATGTTACTAGACCTAGCACCATGAGGCAGCATGTGTAGTATGGGAAGGAGTAGATCTGGGTTTGATTCTCAGCAACTCAACTTCCAGACTGCATGTCCTTGGACAGTTTCCTCACCTGGCAAAGGGGGAGAATCAAAGAACCTGTGTCACAGGATTATAACAAAGATTATATGAGCACACATGTAACACATGTAACATCTAGTAACATCTAGTAAGACATGTCATGTCTCTACTCGTCATCCAATGCTCTTTTGACTACATCACACTGAAAACACCCAAAAGTTCAAGTACCAAATGCATGGATTTTTGAAATTTCCTTTCAGCTGAGAAGCGATGTGAGTGGTGGAGTTGGTCTGCGGTGCCGATCTGGAAACCTGCACTGGGGCTCTGACTCTGCCTTCCTGTTGCTCTGTGGCCTTCCACTGGTCATGTTCTCTCTCTGAGCTTCATTTTAGTCCTCTTTAACAGCCCTGTCCAATAAAAATTTAATGCAAGCAACATATGTAATTTAAAATTATTCAGTAGCCACTTTATAAAAAACAAAAAGAAATAGGTGATATTAATTTTAAAATACTTTATGTGACCCAGTGTATCTAAAATAGTAATATGTATCAATCTTTAATCAATATTAAAAAATCATTAATGAGATACTTTACATTCTTTTTTTCTTACTAAGTCTTCAAAATCTGGGTGGTTCTCAACCAAGAATGTTGGGGGATGTCTTTGATTGTCAAAATGTGTGTGTGTGTGTGCACATGTGTGCACACCGACACTATTGGCATATGGTAAGTGGAGGCCAGGGGTACTGCTAAACATCCTACAAGGACAGGACAACCTTGTACAACAAAGAATTATCCAGCCCAAAATGTCAGCAGTGTCTATTTTATACCTTGAGCACATCTCAGTTTGGACAAGCCACATATCAAGGGCACAATGGCCATGTAGGGCTGGTGGCTACCATACTGGACACTGCAGCTCTATAACGTGAAATGTCTGGTTATGCATTAGACAAGTCAAATTTTTAGGAACTTCAGTTTTGGCAAATTTGTATTCTTTCTTATCCCTGAATAATTGGTCAAAAGAGCTATGACTGGATCACCAGGCCCTGGCTGGCTAAGCAAAGAGCTCATCTGTCCCTGGGTTCTCACACCCTTCCAAAGCCACCCACCCTCTCTGGGGAGATGGAGCCTGGGACAGAAACTGAAGCCTGTTGTTCTTCTCTGGGGAGACAGTGCTGCAGACCCTGCTACCTACCTGACAAGGCTATTGTAGCTCAAGGAGAAAAGGGCTTTGTCACAACAGCAGCCGAGGAGACTGCAGTTCAATGGAGCTTTTTATGTTGGCACTCGCAGGGTGCTCGATGCCAGCTCTGGGGAGGTCCAGCCCCTGCCTGGAACAGATGGGGAGCCTGAGGCCCAGAGATGGTGTGGAGGGCCCCACAGTATATTGCAGCCCTCCCCCCCTCCCCTCATCCCACTGCCCTAAAACACAAAATACACTTAACTCTGGAAACCCTGTCTCAAAGCACAGGAAGGTGAACTTAGCACTGGCCTTATAATTTGGAAAGTGGGCTCCTTCCCTGGGCCCTGAAGTTTAGAGCCTCCTCAAATCACAATACAGGCAAAAATAAATGTATTGAAGAACAAATAGGTGCATCTGTCTCTCAGGATCTGGGCTCAGCTCGGGCACACTGCAACTCCTAGCCCTACACATCCTCTCTTGTGAATTAAAATGGTCAGGTCCCAGGGAAACACTCTATATCTCTTGCCCTACTTCCTTGGTGCAAACATAACCGAGTCTGAAAGTGGTGAAAGTTTGAGAGTTGTACTCCAGCCAGAGTCAGAGACGGACACTGTTTTATAGCACCAGGAGGATTTGAGCAGCAGAAAGTCTTGGGTAAGAGAAAACACAGATTAAATAAATTCTCTTGTCAATCCTTTCTTCTCAGGTAGCATGGATGCATGTATTTTTCTATAACAAAGAATCATTTCCCAGTAGGGCCAATTGTCCAGTTTCTTGCTTCTCTTTGTGTTCCAATTTGTGCCAATCTTGGTGGTGCTCGCCTCCAATTATGTGCTCCCTCCCGCCACCACAGCCCTCCAAAGTTAGGGGCAGGCCTGGTGTGCGTAAAGACTCATGGCACTGGATGTGTCCCATTGGCAATGCCTGTGACCACCTCAGGTGCTCATCCATTCCCCTTCTAAACTCTCTTCCCTCCCAACCCTATCCCACACTGGTGCACACACTCAGAAAGGGGCAGGAAGAGCTGTTCCTTATGGGAGTAAGTGACTTGTTTTTGTCATCAGCAACTTTGAGGAAGCCCCATGCTGGGAAACCCCACTCATGGAGGTGCAGCTAGAAGGCTGCAAATAACTGGTGGAGGATGGTGGCTGGAAGCATGGCAGCTCTGATTATGGCTGGCTCCTTCAGTCACAAGCTGTGGGACCTTGCAGGCAAGTTTCTCAAAGTATTTAAAACACAGGTTTCCCTCGTCTGTAGAGGTAGTAATGGTACTCACCTCACAGGAGCCTTAAATAAGGTAATGCATGTAAAGGCTTAGTCCAGGACAGGATCATTTTTAAAAGCTCCCTCCTCCAGGAGCTGGCAGTCAATGCTGTCAGAACTGACCCGTGCTTCCCTGGTGATCCTCGGGCCTTGCCACCTGGGAACATGAGTTTATTTCTGGTTAAGGTGCAAGGGGGCTCAGCGTGGCCGCTCTATGGTGGACTCTCGGCCAGACTGCCTGCATGGGAGCCTGGCTCTTCACTTCCCAGCTGGCGAAGGCACTTGATCGTTCGGTGCCTCGGTAAATGATAAAAATACGTACCTCATAACCTACCTCTATAGAAACTCTTAATGTTGGATAGAACAGGACTCCCAGGGATGAGCCTGGCCCTGGTATCGTGGGATTGAGAACGTCGTCCTGACCAAAAGGAGGAAAAGAAATTAAACAAAATAAAATTTCAGTGGCTGAGAGATATCCGAGTCGAGAGGTCATTCTGGAGGTTATTATTATGCATTATAAGATATTCCTTTTCAGTTTCTAGTGTATTTAGTTTCTAGTGTATTAGAAAAGCTAGAAGGAAATACCTGAATCTGTGGAATGATAATCCAGTAGACCTGATTCTTGATGATGGTTGTGTAACTATATAGCTTTTATCTTGTGATCATGTGATAGTGAAAACCTGGTGACTGAAACTCCCTTTACCCAGTGTGTGGGCAGATGAGTAATAAAATAATGACAAAAAATGTATAAATAATAGGGGTATAAGGAGTATGGGATAATTTGGATCCTCTTTTTTATTTCTTTTTTTATTTTTAAAATATTTTTTCTTTATTTTGAAGTAATGAAAATATTTAAAAATTGTGGTGATGAATGCACAACTATATGATGATATTGTGAGCCACTGATTGTATACTTTGGATGGATTATATGGTGTGTGAGTATATCTCAATAAAATTGCATGTAAAAAAAGTTAGCTAACAGAAATTTTTAAAAAATTGGGTAGAGTGCGATACTAGTGGTCAACGAGAGAGGGGTTTGGAGTATGGGATGTTTTGGGGTCTTCACTTTTCATTTCTTTTTCCTGGAGCAATGCAAATGTTTTAAAAATGATCTTGGTGATGAATATACAAATACGTGATGATACTGTGAATGACTGATTATATACTTTGGATGGATTGTACAGTGTGTGAATATATCTCAGTAAAATTACGTTTTACAAAAAAAGTACGTAGCTCATAAAGTTGCCATGAAGATAAATGATCTGTACTTTTTCAGCCCTTAGAGCTGTGCCTGGCCTACAGAAAACACTATACAAATGTTTTCTATGGTCTATGTCCATGTTTTTCAAAACTTTTTTTTCTTACTATTGTCCACACACTTTCCATCGTAACCAAATACACACACATACATATAATATAACTGAAATAAAAGTTTTATAGAATAAAACATGCAGTTTATCTATCTGTCTGGTTTTTTAAATGGTGATTTCGAAAACGCCAGTCTCTACATAGTTGATTCCATTTTGTTTTGTCCATTGATACTTAAGATTCTTGTGGGACAGGGTGTAAGTCTGGCTCATTTTGGTCGCCAATCACATCAGTTATTTCATTCAATTTACCAAGCTCCTATCATCCATTCACTTAACATACATGGATTGTGCAATTATTGGGCACCTACTATGTGACTGCTACCCTACTATTACCTAGCACAGATAAAATGTATACCTATATTAAGTGAAAGAATGAATGAAAAAGGGAAGGAAGGAAGGGAGGGAGGGAAGGCCCCAGGTGCCCATATCCTTCTGTCCCGACAGGATGCCATCTGGCAGCAGTATCTCTCCAACCCTTGTTTTCCCAGTTCCACCTCGGCTGGGAAGTTGCTCCCCCTCCCGTCACCCTGGGACCCATCCACCCTCACCCAGGTTAGCAATGGGGCCGGTCCCGGCGTCTGGAGGGGCGGGGTCGGTGCCCAGGAACCCGCCCCCTGGGCCCCCCGCACCCCCATCTCCGGCGCTGGGCGATGGCCCACTGGAGAGAAGCTCGAAAGCCTCGGGGCCCGGGGCGGGCGTGCGCCCCTCTGCTGGCAGCCCTAGCGCCAGGCCCCCAACCCCGGAGTTGCCCAAGACACTGGGAGACTCCTCCCCGGGGACCTTCCCCCTCTGGGGCGCGTCATTCTCCCCACCCCTGGGTGCGGACCCTGGCGGCTTCACGAGAGCCGGCAACGCCAGGGACAAGTCGCGGGCACCTGCTCCGGAGCCGGGGAGCCGGGGAGCCCGGGGCGTCGGTGTGCCCAGGGCCCCATGGAGCTGCCGGCCAGCAACGCCAGCTGCGAGAACGGTGCGTGCAGGTCGCGGCGTGTTCCCGGGGGGCTGGGTGAGGATCCCCGCAGCGCCGCGCGCGCCTCTGGCTTCGCGCCTTCCCCTCCACCGCTCTTTTGCTTCTCATTTTCTGCTGCCGGGGTGGGGGGCCCAAACTGGGGAGGAGGAGGTTCCAGAACGAGTCGTCTCCCACTCAGTTCTCAGGCCTGTCTTGGGGAGGAGCAGAGTTCTGGCTGAGAACTTCACCTCATCTCCAGTAACAGGGGTACCTGAAGAAGGAAAAAGAAGAAAGAAGAGGCGCGGTGTGGGGGATGGGGGGCGAGTTAGGGGAGGTGGAAAGTTGGCATAATTGCCTAGGATAGGCCGACCAGGGGGTGGGAGGGCTTTTTTGCTTGTTTGCTTTGTTTTTGTGTATGTTTGCTTTCTAGTTTAGTATCTGCCTAGACCTGACTGCATCCTGGGCCATTGCTGGGCCCGCTGAAAGCAGAGGGAAGAGAGGTGCAGGGACTCACCACTCCAAACCCGCACACACCTTTTAGAAAAGGGAGGGAAAGAAAAAAGCTCAAGAAAGGATAAGGGGAGACTCTTGGCTTCACATTGAGTTCTTACCATAAACCTGGTAGTGGGGACTGAACCTTTAAAACAACTCCAGAAAGTAAGTAGGTATCTTTACTTTACTGTCCTCATTCTAGAGATATGGAAACTGAGGCCCTGAAAAGTCAGGTATTTGCTCAAGTTAATATAGTGGGGGAAATGGAATATAAAACCAGTGCTCTTGGATTCTAAAACCTGGACTCCCTGCTGCCGTGTTCGACTCCTTTCTTTGTGTATCACCGTTTTCCTTCCCTGCCTTGGAACTGCAGCCTGTTTGATATCCCTGTTTCTTTAACTTCTTCCCTTCTTTAGTGAAGCTTTCCAGGCTGGCTGTGGGTGTTGTCTGGGCTTGGTTTCCTGTTGAACAAGGCAGACCATTTCCAGCCTCACCTTTCCCTGGAGCAAAATGTGCTTCCCAGTCCTAGCCTATCTGTGCTAGTAGAGAAGGCAAGAATTATCTGGTCCAACACCCAAATTTCAAATGAGCACCCCCCCATTAGGTTTCCTTAGGCCATCAGCCCTCAATCTTTTTCTTTTTACCCTTATGGCAGAACTTGACTCAGTGATGCTGAGCCCCTTGTGTGCTGAAGGCCTGAGACAGCAGGTGCACACTGTGCCCTTTTGCTCCCCCTGCAGGAGGGCAGGGGAAGGGCATGGGAACGGGCTTGGCCTTCCTTTTCAGAGTCACCTTCCTTGGCCCATACCCCCCCCCCCCCAGGCTCAGGCTCATTTCCAGAGCTCAGGGAACTCCCCCAAGGTGGAGGACCCAGCTGGAGGTACAGGAGAGGACAGCGCAGAACAAGTCTGGTTAGGAACTGAAATGCCTTCTTGCTGTCTCATCTTCCCTTGACTTTGACGCGGGTGGGGAAAGAGGGATCTCCCACGGCAGAAGACACGTGGATGTCATCTGCTGGGCTCCAGACACAGCTCCTCCACTAGGGTTTTTGTGACTCAGGGACCTGGTTTCACCAGCTGAAAGCCAAAGAAGAGCTCCTACAGCTCTGTTGTTCTGTAGTTCTGTGCCATGGGAAAAAGGTTGCCTTTACTGTGTTCCGCCAAGAGGCCCCTCTGTGCTCCACTGCACCAGAGCCAGCACTGCCTACCCCCGGACTCTGGGGCCCTTGTAATGCTGGCCTGGAGTTCTAGTTTGATCCCAGAAGTTATGGTCCAGATGTAATCCTTTGCTTAGGAGCCTGAGCCTTTGTGGCCTACAGCTTCACAAAGACCTTTTACCACCAGAGGTCACCGAGTCAAAGGGCTACAGAGGCCAACCACATAACAAACCTAACTGAAGGGAGCTGGGTAAGGACTCTGGGGAATTGCAAAGAGCGTGTCCTGTCTCAGGGAGCACCTGCTCCTCTGTTGTAGCCAACTATTGCCTTGTGGGCAGGAACACCCATTAAGGTAAGCAGATCTTCTCATTTTCAAGGGTAGCCCAAAATCTGAATTTTCATGTGCAATCTCCTATTTTTAAATGTTGGTAACAAGTTCATATTTTAAAATAACTTTTGGGAAGACCACATTAAGCCCCACACCTCCAAGCCACCTGCTTTATGGGGTTTGGAGTGGACTTGGGTCAAATCACTTACTACCAATGTAGCCTCAGGCAGGTGACTGAACTTATCAGGGCCTCAGTTTCTTCAACTAAAAAACTTGAAATGGTAAATGTGCCAATTTCATGAAGTGTTGGTAAGGAAGCCTATTGGAAAGCCCTGGAACATAGGACCATGGGATTAGTAACACCAGAGGATTAGTGGCTCTTCTTTTGAGTGTTTCACTGAACTTGAACAATTTTCTTTTGATTGATGGTCTGCTCCACTTGCCCGGTTTGTCCTTGCTGCTGGAGATAAACCCCTGGTGTTTGTGCCAGAAGGACAAGCAAGGGTGGGATGGCTCTGGGGTCAGCCTCTCGGGGACCAAGGACTTGGAAAACAAACTAAAGGCAGAGTCTTCAGGAGCTGACAGGGACCCCAGCCCCTCCAAACGTGGAGGAGGCCCCAGCCATTGACCACAGCAACAGGGGTCTTAGAAGCAGGGCCTGGGGAGTGGTCAGTTCAGGCCACTCTCGGGCCCAGAAAGGGTTGTGGCCTATCTCTCCTCACTCCCTCAGCTTACCTTTAAGGAATTTTCCATGGTGGCTGGCACTTAGGGATAAACAAATTAAGAGGCCTCTGGGACAGAGAGAACCCCTGGGAGTGGTGATGGGCTTCTGGAGGCCACGTACCCAGAGGCTGGGGAAGGGAGTCTCATGGAGCGGGGAGGTCAGATTCAGGGATGCCTGGCGCTCAGGGGCACCTGACAGGCCGGGGTTGGGCTGGGGGTGTTCTCAGTGTGCCTAGTGGTTATGCAGTGGGGTTCTGGAGTCAGACAGTCTGTGTGTCCTTAAGCAAAGTACCTGACCTCTCAACTCCTCCATTTCTACATGGGGATTAAAGAGTGTCCTTACCTGACCGGTGGTTGAAAAATTTGATGAGGTCATGCAAGTAATGCCCCTAGCATGTAGCAAGCACTCAGTGAATGTTATCTATTATTTTTAGATTGGGGCCTCTGTTGCGGATGGAGCCCCATAGTAGCTGAAGCATGGGGTCCGAAGCAGTGAACAATTCCAACATTTAAAGAAATTTTATTGTGGTAAACATATATAACATAAAATATGTGATTTTAACCATTTTTAGGTGTACAAATCAGTGGCATTAATTACATTTACAATGTTGTGCCACTGTCACCATTATCTATTTGCAAAACTTTTTCATCATCCAAAACAGAAACTCTGTACCCATTCATTAAGCAATAACTTCCCATTTCCCCCTCCCCCCAACCCCAGTACCTCTAATCTACTTTCTGTCTCTATGAATTTGCCTGTTCTAGATATTTCAGATAAGTGGGATCATGCAATATTTGTCCTTTTGTGTCTGGCTTATTTCGCTTTACATAATGTCTTTAAGTCTTATCCGTGTGGTAGCTGGCATGTGTCAGAACTTCAGTCCTTTATATGGCTTAGTAACAGTCCATTGTATGGATATACCACATTTTATTTTATTCATTTGCCTGTGGGTGGACACAGGTTTCTTCTACCTTTTGGCTACTGTGAATAATGCTGCCTTGAACATCAGTGTGCAAATATCAGTTTGAGTCTCTGTTCTCAATTCTTTTGGGTATACTAGAAGTGAAATTGTTGGGTCATATGGTAATTCTGCTTAACTTTTTGAGAAATCACCAAACTGTCTTCCACAGCAGCTGCACCATTTTCCTTTCCCACCAGCAATGCACGAGGGTCTCAGCCAGTATTTTTAAAGCATGCGCATGTTCCCTACATAATTCTCTCATCGTGGTCTTCCCTCCAGGCTCCCTGATCAGCATCTACTGCTCCTCCCAACAAGTCCTGTGCCAGATCGTCGGAGACCTCAGTTCCGAGGCACCTGGCAATGCCACCGTCATCAGCTGGCAGGAAAGGGTCAGGAAGTACTATGGCTTCTACATCGGCCTGGGCTTGGCCTTCTTGTCCTGCTTCCTCATTGGCAGCAGCGTTATCCTCAAGAAGAAAGGCCTCTTGCGACTGGTGGCCACGGGTGCCACTCGGGCTGGTAAGCTCCTGAGGGCAGGTGGAGATGGGGACACAGGGCAACTGAGCCCTCACCAGCCTCCCTGCACAGGGGCCAGGGCAGCAGTTTGAGAACCAGGCCTCAGAGGAGTCCAAAAGGCTCATTGTCAACCCCATGGGGAAGCTGTACCAACAGGAGACTTCCCTTAATGAGGAATTTTTCAACCTATCCAGTAATCCCTGAGAACTTTCCCGAAGTGCTAATTGGGATGAAGTTAGGCAAAGGTCACAGGACCGAGAATCGGAAACTCAGGTCTAGTCCTGGTTTTCCTTCTTACCAGCTCTGTCACCAATGGCAGGTCACAACTTCTTTGCAAAAAGAAGATATAAAAACCTCTGCCCAGAATAGAGTCAGACACAAGTGTGTACTCATTTAGTAATAAATTGAGCTCCCCTATGGGCTACAAAAGTATTATTGAGTCTCTGTCCACAACGGACTTGCTTGTTTGGAGAATAAGATATGCATCCATGAAACAATTCTTGAGCAAAGGAATCATGTATAAAAGGATTCATTCATTCCATCAACATTTATCATGTGCCTGTTGTGTGCCAGGTGTCATGCAGAAGTGGGAGGCAGTGCCCTGGTGGAGCACTGGGTCGAGTGGGAGAGACAGAAGAGTAAATAGGCAGTTGTTCTATGGTATTCAATGCTATAACGGGGAAAATGTGCATGCTACGGGAACATCCGGAGGGGCATGTAAAGGCCAGTCTTGTGTGGTTAGGGGAGGTTTTCTCTAAGAGGCAATCTCTAAGCTGGGACCTAAGTGTTGAAGCAACAGCAAGGTGAAAGAGAAGGGAGGAAGACATAGTATTCCAGCAGAAGGAACAGCATGTGCAAAGGCTCAGAAGTGAGATAACGTGAGTGATTCAAGAAACCGAAAGTAGTTCAGGATGGCTGGAGAACAAGGGTTGAGAGATGAGTTAGGAACCAGATCATGAAGGGTCTTGTAAACTGTGCTACAGAGTTTGAGTGCAGTTGTAAATGACTGAAAGGTTTTAGGCAAGGGAGTGACATAGTCAGATTCATGATTTGAAAAAAATCCCCGGTTGTTGGGTGAAGAAGGGATTGGGCGACAAGATCAATTAAGAAGAGGACAGAAGTTGGGGCTGGGAAGTGGCAATGGGAGTGGAGACAAGTGGTGATTCAAGAGATGACTTCAAAGTAGAATCGACTGGGTTTGGTGTTGACTGGCTCCAAGTCATCCAAGGATGACTCGGATTTCTGACTTGAGCAACTGGGTAGAAGGCGATGCTGGTTTTTTTGGGTTGAAGAATGCAGAAGGAGGAACAGGTTTGTGGGAAGATGCTGAGATAAAGTTTGGGCATATTCAATTTAATGTGTTTATGGCATGTCAGGCTTGGGAGCAGACTGTTGGGGTCCAGTTCCGGCTCCCCAATTCCTAGAGATGTGATCCTGGGCAAGAAAAGTGTTCTTTGGGTGCCTCACTTTCCTCATCTATAAAATAAGACTAGTACCAGCCTCAAGAGTTGTTGTGAAGATATGTAACATGTTTAGAAAGCTGCTTGGCACAGAGTTAGTACTAATATCAATATAATGATTATCTAAGTGGGAGGGCCCAGAATGCGATTGGAAACCCAGGTCCGGAGCCCAGGTATGCTCCCAGATGGAGGGCTGTGAGGTGTGGGGATGAAGTCAGAAACACTGTGGTCACTGATTCGACCCTTCACTTCTAAACAAGTGTACAAAAGGCCAGAGACTTCCCACAGTGCCTGCTTGTGTTCAGGGGAGGGCATGGGAAGCCATCTCCTAACAGGGGACTTAAAAGAAGTATCAGTCACCATCCAGAAAGCTACTTTCCCTAGAACCAGTTTTTTTTCCTTATTCTGCTATTGCAGTATCTCCTGAGATTTCAACCTTTAGAGTAAAATGATCTCAGAATTCTTAACTTTTATGGGATATTCTGATCCCTTTAGAAATATGATAAAAGCTAAATACCTTCTCCTCACCAAAATGGGCATTCACAAAAACCAACATACAATTTCTCGGTTTTCATAGAATGGTCTAAATCCATCCATCATCATCATCATTATCATCATCATCATCATCAATATTTATTGGGTATTGACTATGTGCCAAGCCTTGAGCCCACCATGTAAACAAAATAGACACAATGCCTGGCTTTGTGGAGTTTCCATTTTAGTGGGGGAAATGCCAGAAAATAAACAGATCAACTCAAATTGTAAATGAATAATTGCCACGAAGGAGAGGAGCTCGGTGTATGAAAGAGAATTCCAGGGGAAATAATAGAGATGAGAGAGTCAGTGAAGGCATCGTAGGGGAAGCAATATTCAAACAGACGCCTGTAGTGAGTGTAGGATTTAGGTAAAAAAATTATTCTGGACATAGGCAAAAGCATGTGCAAAGGCCTTGAAGCAGGAAAGAGCTAACCATCTTTAAGAAGTCAAAGAAAGCCTGAGTGACTGCACTATAGCAAGGAGGAGTGGCATGAGATGAGTGCGGAGAGGTTAGCTGGGTCACGAGTACAAAAGGCTTTGTCAAGGTCTTTATCCAAAGTTCAGCTGAAAGCCATCAGCCAGCTAAAAGCTGAAGAGTGACATACCTGATTTACATTTTTAAAAGACCACTGGCTGTTATGAGAGAATGGACTATAAAGGGACAAGAATGGAAGCAGAGGACTCACGCAGGAGACTGTTGCCCCCACTCAGGCCAGAAGTGATGGTGCCTTGGGGTACAGTGATGGCAATGGAGTGGACACATATGAGACATATTTTAGAGACAGAATCAACAGGATGGACTGGATGGGGGAGGAGCCAAGGGTAATTCCCTGGTTTCTGGCTTAAGAAACTAGGTTATGTGGAGGTGCCAATTATTTGGGGATGGGTAGGGAGTATTTAAATCAAGACTTCCTTTTACGATGGAGTCTGAGATATGCCTGTTAGAGATATAAGAGGAGATGTCAAGTAGGCAGTTGGATATACACATCTGGACTCAGAAGAATTGTCTAGGCTACAGATGTGAAATAGGGGCACCAGCATATAAATGGTATTTAAAATCTTGGGAATGAATGAGCTCACTCACAGAAGGGCCTGGAACCAAGCTCCAAGACATATTAGCAGTCAGAGAGTAAAGGTAGGGTTAGGAAAGGTGCCTGAAAAAGTGTGGCCATGTTCTAATGCTGTGTCCATTCCCTTCTGCAGTGGACGGAGGTTACGGCTACCTGAAGGATGCCATGTGGTGGGCTGGATTTCTCACCAGTAAGTGAGTTCTTTGCTACTAATGACCATGATCTGTTGATAGCAGGGCTGGAGATAACAGGAGGGGTAGAAGGGACGTTTCTATCTCTCATGTGCAGAGTGTGATCTGAGGCCCAGATTCCAAGGGGAAAATCTTGACAATTTTTGCAGGTAGAACATCTTGCTCTTATCTTGGATCACTTTCTTAACCCAATGAAGCACCTATACCTAGAAGTTTATACAAAGCTGCTGATAAAGGCATACTTTCCCAACTTCCCTTGAAGCACAGGGAGATAATATCACTACCTTGTTGGAGTCTCTTGGTCTTCTAAGTAATATGGTAGAGTCTGAATTCCTAAGCCAACTTCCCTATTCCACAGGTGATTTGTTGGCCATCATTGAAGATGGCTGGTCTATCATCTAGTTTGCCCAAATTTGAACTCACACATTTTCCCCAGTTTCCACCTACTTTCTCTAGCTACCAAATCCTAATTATTTTAGTTGGAAACTTATCCAGTTTTCCATTTATAATCCTCCTTATATTAGGTTTTGATCCCAGTCTTAGCCAGAGCTATTGCATACACCTGCCTTGAAAGGGGAGACCCAGGTCGGTTTGCAAACTGGAAACTCAGATGGGGAGAAGTTAAGCCCTTTGGGAATGTCAGGCCTTTGTTAATCACCTGTCTGTTGATCTATCAACTAGATCCCTTGGAAAATAGGAGTCTGTGGTACGTGGAGCACCAAAAAATGTTTATTTGATAATTAATGGTTTCTAGAACTTACCGTAAAGATAGAGACCAAAGCATCGGCAGTCCCTGAGACACACTTAAATGTGCTCAGACTAGAAGCCAAGTGTCTTGAAAAATAAGAAGGGCCTCCACCTTCCAACATGTCATGTGACCTTGGGCTCTGGGCCTTAGTTTCCCCTTATTTAAAATGGAAAGTTAGATCAGGATAGTCCAGAACTGACAGACGCTCTAAGGAAAGAAGATAAGAATCAGTATTTTCAGGAAAGTTGGTCTGGGATTCTACAAGTGGCTGAACACTCAATGAAGCAGCCTCTGCCCAGGTTCTTCTGGGCTGGAAATGGATGCATCTGAGCTTCTTTTCTCCCTTCTCTAGTGGCTGCTGGAGAAATTGTCAACTTTGGAGCCTACGCGTTTGCTCCTGCAACAGTTGTCACGCCTCTGGGAGCGCTGAGCATCCTCATAAGGTTGTCATCACCTCTCTAGCTGTCTCTGGATCCTTCCTGTTTTCTGTTTTCTGAGGCCTGGAACTTCCAAGTGGGGTCACATGCCTGACTTGGAAGTCAGGGACCTGCAGCCCAGCACCCAGAATGAGGCAACTCCTTGGACCCCTAGGTTGTTGGCTGCCTGTGACCCCAGCAGCCCCTCACCTGGCTGGGGAATAGAGGGTCAGGATAAGCCAAACCCACACCAGTTGGAAGGGCTTCCACTGCCACCAGACTGAGCATCTCTTGTCAATATTTTTGTACCCCAATAGAAGCATCGAGCTAAGAGCATAAGACCTAAATTAACACTATCTGAGTTCTAATTCTAGCTCCACTACTTAATAGGTATGTTACCATGGGCAAGTCACTTAATCACTCTAGGCCACACATTCCCCATCTACAAAATTGGGATGCTAATGATGCCTATCTAGGGGTGTTGTTTAGAGGATTAACATGGATAATGCACAGGAAATGCATGGTACAGTACTGACCCTGAAGAGTAACCACAGCTAATGTATATTGAAGGCTTACTGTGTGCTAAATGTTCTGAATGTATTTCATGAATTAGCTCATTTAATCCTCACAGCACTTATTATTAGAATGTAGGGTGGGGAGATGGGGAGGCTTAGGCTGAGAGCGGTAAAGTAACTGGGCCAAGGTCACCCAGATTCCCAATGGTCAAGCCGGGATTCCCATCCAGGAAGTCTAATTCCAGTGTCATGTGCTTAACCACCATGCCGTGCTGCCTCTCAAGCATGCAAATGTTTCATAGTTTCAAAAGTAAATGACCCTAAATATGTGTTCTTCGCACCGCTTCCATCCCCTGCACCCTGGGTGCCCCCCGCCCCTAGCTACAAACACAGAGCCAGTTCCTCTGGGGGGGTCCTGAATCCCCATTTCAAAGCAGGTGCTGACTGTCAGCCTAAACTTGGAAACTTGGTGCATCCCAGCCAACCACAACCAATATCCATAACTTCCTCTGTTTTGTTTTACCGTCTTGATGACCATTTTGCAACCTTTACAAAGTAAAAAAAAAAAAACAGATCCATGACTCACACGGCACAGTTAGCATAGGTGATTTCAAGAAGCTGTGCTACCACCACCACGTTTCTGATTAATTTAAAAATTCCCACCCCCAGGAGGTTAGGAGAGGCGTGGAATCCTCCGGTGTGTGACCCCTGCGTATGCTGATGCCACCAGACCCACTGAATGGGGCATCGTGAGTCAAGGGTTTTGGTTTTTGAGGAGATGGGAGACAGACAAGAGAGCTTAGGTATCAGCTGCCTTCTCCTGACAGCTTTGACCTGAACTGTGAGGTTACTGGGGTCCCAGGTCAGCCTCCAGATCTTTGCCATGTTCCAAAGCCACCTTTGTAAAGGAACAGAAGCAGGATTGCCCAGTGTCCCCTCCCTTCCTCTCTCCCCTCTGCTGGTTCATCCAGAGGATGTGAGGAGAATGAAAATCATGTCACCAAGGAATTGCAAGGGACTGGAGTCATTTTGCCCATAAAAGAGAAAACTCCGGGAAGTCAGAAGGATTCTCTTCAGTGAGGTGTAGAGGAAAAACCACAGACTTTATAATTAGACACAAATTGTGTTCAAATCCTGGCTGTACTACTTACCAAGTTAAAACAACCTCCCCAGTCCTTTTAACTTCTCTGGGACTTAGTATCCTCATTATACAATGAGGATAGTATTTTTTACTTCACTAGAGAGTTATGAAATGTTAGTGAGATAATAAATGCCTAATGTACTGTGTATGCTCAACACATAGTGCCTATAATTCTCATTGTGGTGGATGTTGTTTATAATGACATATAAAAATGAAAGAAGGAATAGACTTGTTCTATGTGACACAAGGAACAGAAGTGGGACAATGAGTAGAAATTACCAGGAAGTATAATTTTTGGTCAATAATTAGAGTTAAACCTACAATGGATTCATTTTCCTTGTGAAGGGGTGAGCTTCCTGCCACCAGACGTGTATAAGCCAAGGCTGAAAGCCACCTGTCAACAATGCTAGGAGAGGATATATAGGGAGTTAAACAAGAGTGCCATGAAGGGCCCTTCCAACTCTTCTGTTTTGGGATACTTCCAGTTTGTAAAAAGAAAGAAATACACATTCGTGTCTATTCTTCCAGGGTACACTGTATTTTATCCCTCCCACAAATGAGTTTTTTTTCCCAAATGTTTTTGTTGTAGTTTTTATTTTTATTTTTATTTTTTTTGGTTTTTTGTTTTGGGTTGGGGGCAGTCTGGAAAAGCTTCCACATGAGAGAATAGTGAGTCCTGACCTGTTGTTCTCTGTTAGTGCTTGCTCAGCTCCCAGTTTTCTTCAAGAAAAACGAAGCACTTTCTCCCATTTCCACCTGCAGT
>PVKY010001583.1:0-30813 GCA_004027775.1 Bradypus variegatus | reverse complement strand
GCCTGTCCCATCTCATCCTAACAGCTGGGTGGGATCGTGGCACACTATCCCTGCTGGAAAGGGAGGTGCAGCCCATCCAGCAGGCCAGGCCTCCCCCGCCCTTTTCTAGGTTTACTTAGAGTTTTTAGCTTAAGTTGGCAGACAATTGGCAATGGCCAGAGCACTAGCTTTGAGTCCTTCCCATAGCCTGCATTCACAGGGAACTGGAGGGCCATCGTGGGAGTTTGTGCCTGAGGCCCTTCCTGCATGTGAGATGGTGACAGTGACATCTATTGTCCAACCAGGACACTATGAGGCTGGAAGGGTGCTGTTAGATAACGAGCAAAACCTGGACTGTCCCAGGCAAACTGGGACGCCTGCCACTCTCGCTGCCCTCCAAAGAGGTTGGGCTATTGTCAACACCCCCATTCTACAGACACAGATTTGGAGATGGAGAGAGTTTCCGCAGGTCAAGAGAGGAAAAATAACTCAGATCTTTCTTCCTCCAGAGTCCCTTTTGCTAAGTGGCCATCACCACTGGCCCACAACTCCTTAGGGTGCCAACTGCTCATCTTTGAGAGCCCAGCGCAGTGATGGAACACAGGGCCCTGCCCAGCAGGTGATTGGAAACAGGTCGGATAAGTTGGGCTTTTAGGAATAGTGCGTGATTGGGGTGTTTGTGGAACACCAGGAAGGCTGGAGTGGAGGGAGTCAAGGACAGGGTGGGGCAGGGCCAGATCTTGCCTCATGGGTGTTATCATAGCATGTTTGGTGAACTGAGGAATGACCTGATCTGGTTTCTGTTTTTGAAAGATCACTTGGCTATGGCAGGGACTGGATTCAGGGGCAAAGGGACAAGAGTGGAAGCAGGGGGTGCAGTTAGGCAGTTGCAAACTGTTGGTGGTGATGGGCGCTTGGGCTATTAGTGGCCCTGGGGATAGAAAGAAGCAAGTGGACCAGGGAATATTTTTTGAGTTGACCAAATGAAGGTAGGGTGGGAGTGAGGTTAAGAGAATGGATGAGACAGGAAAGGACCTTAGATTTTTGGCCTAAGTAACCAAGCAGACGGTGATGCCATTGATTACGACGGGGAAGAATGTGGGAGGAGCTGGTTTGGGGGAGAAATAGGGAGTTTTGTTTTGACCATGTCAAGTCCAATGGGGCACTTTGACTTAAAACTCTGTGGATGCTCCCCGTGGATGAAGACTGAGCTCTGCCTGGAACACCAGGCCTGAGTTCTGCTCCAGCCCTTGATTGGCTGCCAGCCTTTCCCTCCTCCCTCCCTCCCCCCACCCTCCACTCCGCACTGACGGTATTTAGATGAGCTGCCCCAGGCCTTTTGCACCTGCTCTTCCCTCTGCTTGCCAGGCTCATCCCTCACTCCTGAGTGACTCCACCAGGTGGCAGCTCTGCCTCTGTGCTACCCTGTCTCTCCCCACCAAGCGTGGGCCATGGACGATGTCTCCGTGTTATACCCAGGGTCCAGCAGAGGTTTCCTGGAAGCATGAGTTCTACAAATAAAGCAATGAATGAATTAATGAAAAAACTGGAGACCTCACTAATTCAGAGCCCATAAATCCAGACAGTCTTCACTTCTCTCTGTCCCCAAAGAACAGGCCTTGCATGATTTGATATTCAATGAGTAAACAGGGTTAAAGGGGAATGTTTAAACCACTTAAGGAAATAAACAGCTTTCCAACATCCTCGATTATTTTGGAAGCACCTGCTCATGGATAATTAATGTGCTAATTGAAATGACTATTGCAGCCATTAAAGCAGGTCCCCCAAGAACCACTTCTTGATAGCACTTGCTTAGACTCATTTGAGTTACTCTGCTGCCATGTAAATTGATAATAATAATAATGATAAATAATACAGCTTCATTTTTTGAAGAATAGTTTCTAATTCAGACTTCTCACTCCTCCAGGCCACCATCTCCCTCTTCCATAGGTTTCTTGAGATTTGTGTGCTAAGATTCGACAAAGAGACTGACTCTGGAAAGTATCACTGAACGTTTTCCAACATTCCCTCCACCTGTCTGTTCTGTGTGTCCGTCTGGGGCGGGTGAACTGTGCTGCCTGTGTCATCTCTGCAGTGTGGAAGCTGTGTTTTCCCTCTAGTCCTTGTTTGATGTTGACAGCTTCCACGTGGGTCTGCAGGGACAGGCAGCTCCCACTGTGCGGTGACAAAGGCAGCTCAAAGCAGCCAAACCCAGACTGCTCCCCCACACCACCGACCCTCTCCCCTGCCCCACCCCCCATGGAGGAGGCAGCCTAGCGTCCCAAAGGGAGAAGCAGATCTTCCTTGTCAGTTCCATCAATGACCAGCCTGGATGCCTGAGAAGGTGGGGCTGCAGGAAGGGGGAGCCTGCTTACAAATTCTCCTTCACCATCCACTGTCTGAGAGGCTTGGAGCCCCTGACTTAACCTCTCCAGACCTCAGAGTCCCCATCTCTACAATGGGTACAGGCCCAATTCCTGCATGGAGTCAATGAGGTGATGTTTAATACATGCCCAGCATAGCACCTAACCTATGCTTCTCAGGCCAAGTAATGATAATTACGAGGGACAGATGGGTGCTAAGCTCTATCTTACCCACTGGCAGGATCCCCAAGCCAGAGAGGCACAGGCCTTCTGAGGGGAGCACCCTTGGGTGGGCTGTCACTCAGAGAGAAGCCCATCCCACCCCCCCTCAGTGTGGAGCCTGAGAGAAAGAGCACAGCTTTGAGGCTGACAGTCGAGGGCTGAGGTTTGGCTTTACCACTCTCTAGCAACGTGACTTAGAGCAAGTTGCTCAACATGGGAATGATTCATTTCAGGGTTCTTTCTGCCCTGCCTCTCCTCTTCCTTCTCTCAAGGCTCTCAGGGGGCTCTGAAAATGCTCAGCTTCTTCATTCGTGGGCACACACAGGGGAGACAAGCCTACGGAGGCAGACAGGGCCACCTCATGTGGGATCTATGTCTTTATCCTAAGAACAGGAGTATCACTGTTGTGTTTAGAGCAGAGTGACATGCACAGAGATGTGTTTTACAAGTCCATCTGGCTGCAGAGTGGTCTTCTGGATTTTCTGTCCTCTTGTGTCCCCACCTCAGCTCCGTGGTGTCTGCCAACTTCACCTCTCGGAATCCTCACTCAAAGGAGGTGCCCTCTACGGACATTTAGAGCCACACGAGCCCAGTCCTGAGAAAACTCCCACTCACCTTCTCCTGAGGAATCTGGAAATTTCCTGGTACCTGGTGTCTGCAGGGGTCCACACTTGACGTGAGGGCTAGCCAAGCTGGCTGGATGACTTGGTCCCTGGCCCTCACGGCCCCATGCCTGGAGTCTACGTCGTTGTTGGGCGGCTGAACTTGACGCAACACAGAATCCCAGAGCGGAAATGGACTTTTCAGGGTTATCCTGTTCTGTGCTTGGGCAGCCAGGAATCCCTTGGCCTGTGTCCTTGACAGGTGGCCACTTGGACACTGACTTTGACACTCCCAGTGCGTGGTCCCCAGGAACCCACCAGTTCCCAAGACACCCATCCTTTGTTGAAAAACATGAATTGTGAGAAAGTTCTTTACCTCCTCAACTAAAAGTTTACTTCCATGTCCCTCAGAGCCATATAATTCATTCATTCATTCATTCATTCATTCATTTTCTAAGCCATGTACTCGGCATCTCAGGAGAAAAAGCTACAAACAAGGAGCTTATATTTAGGGAAAAAGACAGTCAACTACTGCAATGAAGCCCTTCTCAGGAGCTCTCAACTAGCATGTATGTGTACTTCTCTTTCAGGGCACTTACTGCAATTTCAAATTTCAACACTTATTTGACTACCTTCTGTGTAATACTTGTTTTTGCTCCTTAACTCTAAGTGCCATAAAAATAAGGTCATGCAGGTAAACTCACTGTGCTCCCCCCTACGTGGGACCCGACACCCAGGGGTGTAAACATCCCTGGCAATGCAGGATATGACTCCTGGGGATGAAACTGGACCGGGCATCGTGGGACTGAGAGTATCTTCTTGAACAAAAGGGGGATGCAAAATGAGACAAAATAGAATCAGTGGCTGAGAGATCTTAAATGGAGTCGAGAGGTCACTCTGCTGGACACTCTTATGCACTATATAGATAACACCTCTTAGGTTTTAACGTATTGCAATGGCTAGAAGTAAATACCTGAAACTACCAAACTCCAACCCAGCAGTCTGGACTCCTGAAGATGATTATATAATAATGTAGATTGCAAGGGGTGACAGTGTGATTGCGAAAACCTTCTAGATCACACCCCCTTTATCTAGTGTATGGATGGATGAGTAGAAAGATGGGGATAAAAACTAAATGACAAATGGTATGGGATGGGGGGATGGTTTGGGTGTTCTTTTTTCATTTTTATTTTTTATTCTTGTTCTGATTCTTTCTGATGTAGGGAAAATGTTCAGAAATAGATTGTGGTGATGAACGCATAACTAGATGATCCTACTGTGAAGGGCTGACTGTATACCATGGATGATTGTGTGTTATGTGAATGTGTTTGAATAAAACTGAATTAAAAAAAAAATAAGGTCATGCTTTTCTTATTCCCTGCTCTATTCCCAGTGTGTAGTTCTGCTCCTGGCATCTGGCAGGTGCTGAAGAACTCCCTGCTGCAGACGTGAACATCTGAGTTCATGTGGTAAGTCATACGGCGGAACTCTGAGGGTTATAGGGGTGGGATGGGAATGTAACCCTGCCAGGGTTGGGGCTGTCGAAGGGGAGACGGAAGGGGACAAAAGGATGGGGAAGGTCTCCGGGGGAGACACGGCAGCTGAGCCTTGGAGGGCACGCCGGGGTTTGCCAGGTGGAGCGGGGGAGGGGCACCACAGGTGGAGGAAGCACACAGGCACCCGCAGGGAGGTGGGAAAGCACGTGGGCACGTTCCCGAGAACGTGGAACAGGCCATAGGATTCGGGTGGTTGGGCCTGTTTGGGAACGTGGCAGGAGATAGAGCTGGAGGAATCAGTCAGTGGAGGTTCACTCAAAGGGTCTTCTGTGCTGGGCCAATGACCTTGAACTTGGCCCTTGCCATGGGGAGTTCTGGTTAACCGTGGGGTGGGGGAGGGGCAGTACTGACATCATCAGATCTGTGTTTTAGAAAAGCACAGGGCTCTGCCTCAGTTTGCCCCTCTCTGCAATGGGAGGACTGTCTGTCCCGCAGCTCTCTGAGCCTCCACCTTCCTTCCGACAAGGAAAGGTGGGCAGAGGAGGATGGTTTGGAAGAGAAGGGAATTCCAAGCCTGTTTTTTTGAGAAACATTCCTCTCTTCAGACCTGTTATTTTACTTCCTTTGACTGTTTGGAAGTTCACTTTTAATCCTTCCCCAACACGTTACGTCAGCCCCTTTGTCACTTAAACTCAGTGGGCCTAAGTCCTGCAGAGTCTGTGGAAATCATACTTAGGGCTTAATACAGCTCCCGCATTCCATTGGCTCAGAGGCCCCCACAGCAGCTCAGCCACCCTTGGATGGACAGTGGTCAGTCTCCCCTGGGCAGTGGCCTGGCCCAGGAAGCAGCCGCCTCTTTCCCCAGCACAGGCTCCTCTGGAGAAAAGAGGGTGGGAAAGGAGCAGCACATGCTATAGAGACCATCTCGCCCACACTTTTATTTTACTGATGAAGATGCTGAGCCTTAGAGCAGGCAAGTGGCTTGCACAAGATCACGCAGCAGGACATTTTGCCCCCAGGCCCTTCCATTTTTCTCTCCTGTGAGGACACACTCCCCAGAGTGAGTGAAACCATCTACTTGTTATGCTCGGATGTGCCAGCCTCTCTTGGAAGTCATCGTACCTTCTCAAGGAGGAGAGCGAGGCTGCCACCAGTTCCAGATTGAAAGGCTGGGGAAGTGTGGAAAAGCTTATGACTGGCTTGCCAATGGAGAGGGACTAAATGGAAACAATCCCATCTTTACGTTACTTGCAAAAGTTTGCCCAGAAGTTCAAGGTCAAATCTCCTTAATAATCAAAACCTCAGGACCAGGCTAATGCTTGCCTTAATGCTCTCCTAAGCCCACTCTCTTCAGGCTTCTGCTCCGAGGAGACGGCTCTTGTCCGGGTCACTGGTGGGCTCCAGGTTCATGGTCCTGTCTCTATTCTTGTCTTAACTCACCTCTGGCAGCACTGGACACAGCTGACTAGTCTCTCTTTCTCTAAACACTTTCTTCTTTTGGAATCTGGGACACCCATTCTCCTAGCTTTCTTCATATCTTGTTGTTCCTTCTGGGTCTCTTTGTGGTCTACTTTTCTACCTCCAAATCATGGAGTGCCCCAGGGAGCAATCCTGGGTCCTCCTCTCTTGCCTCCCAGGTCATCTCATCCAGGCTTCTAGCTCTAATGCCCTCTTTCCATTGATGACTCCCAAGTATAAGTCTCCAGTCCTGACTTCACCCCAGAATTCCAGATTTGTAGCTGGACCTATTGCTTTGACAGCTCCATCTTCATGTCTTAGAGGCACCTCCAACTTAATGTGGCTTAAGGGAGCTCTTGATATCTGCTCTTCTAACTGTCTCAGCAAACACCCCCTATCTATCCTCCATCTCAGCAAACACCGCCATCCACACCCAGTTGCTCACGCCCCAAAGCCAGGAGTTATCCTGAATCCTCTCTTTTCCTCATCCCTTCAACACATGAGCAAACCCTTTAGACTTGACCTGCAAATTATAACCAGAATTAATTTCCATTCACCATCTCCACCACCACCACCGTAGTCTTCACCTAAGGTACTGTCACCTCTTGCCCGAATGGTTATGATAACCTCCAACCTCCCAGTCTTGTCTCCCACTACAGTCCATTCTCCACCCAGAAGGGACCTTTTAAAACCCTCCAGTGCTTCTTGTTGCACTTAGAATAATTCCAGATTCAGTTCCCCAGCACACAGGGCCTGGCATGAATGGTCCCTGCCCGTCTGTCTGGCCTCATCTCCAAACTCTCCCCTGGGCTCGCTTGCTCTAGCCACACAAGCTTTGGTTTGGTTCTTTGAACATACGCAGCTTGTTTCCATCTTTGCATTTGCTTTTTCCTCTGCTCAGATGTTCCAGCTCCTCCCCTTGGCATGGTGGTTCCTTGCTTTGAGATCTCAGTTTAAATGTTATCTCTTGAGAGAGGCTCTTCTGACCACTCAATCCCTTTCCATCTGTGGTAGATGGAGTATGTACCCCAGAAAAAGCACGTCCTTAGTCCTAATCTGCATTTCTGTGGGAGTGAACCCAGTGTGAACAGGACCTTTTGGAAATGTTATTTTTAGTTTGGGTGTGGGGCAACTGAATGAGCGTGGCGTTTAATCTGGATGACTGGAGTCCTTTATAAACAGAAGAAATGCAGACAGAGACAGAGAAGGCCATGAGGAGGAACTAGCCACTGGAAGTCAACAGAACCCAGAAGAGAAAGGAGATGACATGGCCATGTGACATGAGGCAGGGACACAAGCCAAAGCACCCCAATGACTGCCGGCAGCCAGCACTAGATTGTTACAGATCTAGAGGAGAAAGCATGACCTTGCTGATGCCTCAATTTTGGACTTCTCCTAACCTCAAAACCGGGGACCAATATGTTACCGTTGTTTACACCAACCCATTGTGTGGCATTTGTCATAGCAGCCCGGCGAACTGAGACACCATCTCATCAGTCTATCAGTCTATTTTAATTATATGCACCATCCTTATCATTATCTGGTATTTTTCTTTTTGTTTATCTTTTATTCTGTCACTCCTCTACCCCTATCCCTACCCCCATGGTAAACTATATGAGCACAGGATCTTGTCTCATTTCTGAATGTACTCCCAGACCCTAGAAACATCCTGGCTCAGTAAATATGTGCTTAATTAATAGTGAATGAATGAATGGAGCAGCTTCCTGTATTCAGTGTTTCCCAAACACTGAGCATGGTCCCTACAACAACAAATGCCCTGAGGCTCTAGCCTGGCGATTCAGGCTCAGTGACTGAGGAATGAGGCTCCAGCATCAGTATTTCTTAACAGGCCCCTCCAAAAGTTCTAGTGAGCACTCAAAGCAGGGAACCCCTTACCAACAAGCTTCCATTAAAGGATTGGGTTGCAGTATTGCAACCTACACTCTGACCTCTAGGGGGAGCTTAAGGTTTCTCCTATGGCTCCACCCCCAAGGAGGAGGAGATGGGCCATGGGTCTAGGATGGATATACCCAGACCACTGTGGTTGAGCATGAAGCTTTAGTTGAGTGGAATAAAAGGATTGCATGGAACAAAACTGGACTTGGAATGTGTTCTTACTTCGTCTTTATGTGTTACTACCTTTACTCTGAATCAGTTGTGCTTTGGAGAGCTCTCTCTTTGCTTGCTCTCTCTTCCCTCCTGTATGACTGGTGTGATGAGGTATGTGGGGCATACCTCATCCGAGGGAGCCACCCCCTTGGAAAGCCAGGGGCAGTGGAAGGAGGCCTGAGAAGACAGCTTGGGCCAACTTGGCCCTGGTTCTATGAAGAAGCCCTCTTGTCTTCCTCACTTCCTTCATCCTCCAGATCTTGGAGCTGTAAGATCTGCAAGTCCAAGATAAGAGTGTGGGTCCAGGGGAGTAGTAAGGAGCAGCCAGCATGAGTGGTTCAGGCTGGGCTCTAAGCCAGCATGGATTTGGGACCTGGTCTCTACCGGTCACCAAGAGTGTACCTGCCTTCTTGCCCTCATGATATCATTTGACTGTGATGTCCCCTTATGATCATCATTTTATATTTTGTTTCAGACAGCAAAACGTGGTCAAAGGATTGAAACAAAGAGAGAGTAATGCCAGGAAAGCCATTTTGAAATAGCCCCTTGCCTCAGGGAGAGCTCAGATCCATTGAACTGGTTTAACTCTTGATGATATTTCAGAAGAGTGGAAATCCACTGAGTTCATCACACAGGGACAAAAGAGTCTACAGGCTTATAGTGCGGTCTCTGCCCATATCCCTTGGGAATACAGGCTACAGGATGGCATTCAAGGGATCCGATCCTGGTGACTCTCCTGTCACCTTCCACTGTATTCTCATTCTTAAAGTCCTTCTCCAGATCCGATTAGTCTAAGAAATGGGATAACGGCTACAATTTATTGAGTAGGTAGTAGCATGAGCCAATCACCGAGCTTGTTTGGTTACAGACATTATCCATTTAAGCCTACAAAATAGGTGTTTTCATGCCAATTTCAGATGAGGTTTCTAAAATGGGGAAAGTTGAGGTCACTGCCCAAAGTCTCATTCCTGGAACTAATATGCAAGTCTTCCAATGCCAAAATCCTGCCTCTTTCTTCCTTACCCTTCCCAGCCTCCAGTCACAAAACCTTTTCTGATGGCACAAAGCAGCCACCAACCTGCACTGCGGAGGCATCCAACAGAGCCTCAAAGGGGAACTGGCTCTGACCAGGTAGTGTCATGGAGAAGGCATCTGAGCCACAAAGCAAACACCCAGGCACATGTCTCCACACAAGGTCACAGAGGTGAGATAAGGGACATTAAAAGCTGGGCTTTACCGCTGTTTGTCGATTACCTTCTCTCTCGGTCTTGCTCCATGGCTCTCTTTTTCTGTGGCCTTGTAACCTGGGCCCAGAGCAGCTCTTGGGAACAAATGGTAAAGGGAGGAGACAAAACGAAGGAGGGATGATAAAAACTGCTGTGAAAGGTTAAATTCCCGTGATTCTCTGCAGCTGTTTAATGGATTTCTATGATATAAGCAGACCTTTGGCTTTGCTGCTGGGCAGGCAACCTCTGAGTGAGTTTAGACAGTGTTTCCTGATAAGAAATGTTCCTTTTTTCCCAAACTCCATAAGGTCTCCTGAGTGTACAAAGACCCACACTACCCCACAAACAGTCAGATGCTACCAGCCATATACACAGGCCCATCGGAAACAGCAGTGGTCAATTTGGCCAGACTGTCAAAATGTGTACATGCATTTATATTGAAAGCTCTACCATTTGTTCATTTAACAAATATTAATTGAGGCTACTCAGTGCTAAGATGTTGAGGAGCCAGTGGTGAAAAGATGTGGCCTTTGTCGGCCCTCGAGATGTTCACAGCCCAGTGTTTTCACAGATGGGGGTCTTGACACAGTGAGGTAAGTGCTGGAATAGCCACATGGAGGAGGAAATATCTGACTTTCTGGGGCACTCAGGGAAGGCAACATGAACTGAGACACAGTCTCTTTGGATGGCTTCAATTTCTCCATCTGAAAAACTGGATAAATAATAGTACTCACCTCAAAGGGCCAATGTGCAAATTAAATGTAGTAATGTATGTGAGACACCTGGTCCAGTAAAATGTATGTAAGATGCCTAGCTCACAGTAAAACCTCAATCGTGTTAGCCACTAAGATGGGTATTATTAGCATTATTAAATTAAGTCCCCAATTATAGAAGAAAAAGTGGACAGGATCAATTAAGTAAAGAAGAGGATTGGTTTTTTTCTAGAGCCAAGTCCTGACTTCAATGACAAGGAAGATTGATCATTAAGTGACAGCCCCCTTCTGGCCAAGTATGGAATTGCACCTCTGCTCTATTAGCCCTTGTACCTTTCTAAACAAAAAGGAGAGCTCTGTTCATGAGCTGTGAAGATGCAGCCTGGGAAGATGAGCCCATGCAACAGTGGAGAAAAGATGGAGAAGCAGTGAAAAGGGCTGTGTCTCATCCTTAAATTGAAAGGCTTGATAGACAACTGTGAAACCAGCACCTCAGGGGCCTCACAACTCCCTTGTCTTCTGCTGTGTGTTTTCACAGAAAAGATGTGGTTTTTGAGAATGAGTACCACCATCTCTCTCTCCCCTATACCCAATCTAATGATGGCAGATTACAAAACAAATACAATTCATTTTATAGAAATTAATTTTGGAGCTGGTTTGGCTAGAAAGGTGGCTCAACGAGCACTCACAGTTATTTCCTTGTCAGGAAAGCACAGTATATTCCAGAGGCCACAGAAAAAAAATTTCAGATATCTAGAGTAGCTTTCAAATATCCAGAGAACTTTCCATGATGAGGGAAATGCTCTAGACCAATGGGGTAGCCACTTGCTACCTATGGCTAATGAGCACTTGAAATGTGACTAGTCTGACTGAGAAATTAATTTTTAATTTAATTCCATTTAAATTTAAACAGCATATGTGACTCACAACTCCTGTGTTGGTCACACAGATTCAGGGCTCTGATCACGTGTACCTTCTGATCACTTCTTTCTTTCTTTATTTTTCTTTTTATATCATTTTGTCATCATTTTCTACAAATTGGGTGGGCTCCTCCTTGTTTGGCCAGACCAAAGGGCAAAGTGTCCAAAGCTCAGGCCCCTGTCAGCCTCCTCCCAATGCCCCACCCCCCAACCAAGGAGTCCACAGGCAGGACCTTCCCAAATGTTCAGCCAGAGGCCTCATTAACCTTGAGGGATGACCTGTTTTGCTTTAGACAATTTTTTCAACTCCCCTAAATTACCCAAAGAATCGAATCCATTCATTGTGTTTTCTGAAAGCTCAGTCTGATCCCATTTCTTAGATAATGTCTTTAGGACCAGCGGGGAGGCTGCTGGGCTTGACACATGTTTTTGGGCCATTTTGTGCACACTGGGCTGAATGGGCAGTGGTGGCCGCATCACAATGCCCCGCTTCTCCCTTCTAAAGAGACTGGAGACACAGTCCTGGCTGGGCCTGTGTGATCTATTCATTTCCATCCAAGCTGGGCTCTGTGAGCTCATTCACAGGGCACAGGGAGAGGAAGCTGGGGAGGGAAGCCAACACACAGACAGAAAACAAACAGTGCCCGGAGGCTCCCTGCTTGGGTGGGGGTAGGCTGAGGGAGAGGGAGCTGGGGAGTGAAGTCATGGGGGGTTGTCTGGCCAGGAAGGAGAGCTCAGAGGAGGATTGGGCCGCTTCTCCCTTCCCCATTAGAAGCCCTGTGCCAGCCTTGGCTCTTGGTGCCCCTACGCTGATGGGCTTTTCTTTCACTCCATTCAGCTGGCTCCTTGGGAAAAGAGGCCATCAGTGACAGAGGCCAGAGGGGTGGGAAGCAAAGAGAAAACCAGCAGGATGGAGCCACTTTCCTGGAATTTCCTCCCGTCCTCTGCCCCTATCCTTCCCCATCACAGACCAGGCATGAGCAGCTCCCCAGGACCCAAGGAGAATGACAGGTCAGCTGAACCACCACCTCAGTCCTGGTACAGAATTCAAAGGGCCCAAGCATCTGGCTTCGGGGGTGATTTACATGTGGTTTGCATACATCTGCATACCCCCACCTCCAGAGGCCCACACTCGGAAAATGTGAAATGAAATTAATTAATTAGTGCAGCCTACCATAGACCAAAATGCAGGGCCTGCCCCCCCGAAAGAGATGTAGCTGGCTCTTAAAGTGGTCAACAGGATCACAGGCTAGAGAGGACAGAGAGAGAGAGGGAGTGGGGGAGGATGGAGGGGGGCGTTTTGACATTGGGAGTAGATAAGCGGAGGGAGAGCCTCTGTCCAAACCAGAACCTCTTTCCTCCCACCCCAGCCCCCATCTTCAGAGAACAGAGGGTTGAGCCACATGGACTCCTGCTCCTGGCTTCCTCCACCTGGGCCTGGCCTGGCCTTGGAGTTGCCCCTTACCCTGGCAGTGACCTCTGCAGGGAGATTTTCTGCAGGGAGTGGAGCAGCATTTGATGTTAAGCCAGAGTGAGGACAGTTGCTTTAAGAGCTGGGAAGGCAAATGACGTGCCCAGTGGTATTTTCCTGTCTCGGAGCTTCTTCCCATCTTCACCCACATTAACTAACTGTTCCCACTGGGACTCAATATGTCTTCTTCTGGTCATTCACTACCCTGCACTCCGACCCCACCTACAGGATGGTTGAGGGAAAGACATGGTCCCACCATCAGCGATGAGCTAGAGTTCATTTATCCCAGCCTTTCTGCCTGGTGCTAATGAGATGCTGGCTGCACGTGTCAGCAGAGCGGTTCCCACATCATGTAAATACGCCTCTTACCGATTCAGTTCAAGGCACTCTTTAGCATATGCCTTGACTTTCTCTAGGCCTGCTGATCTATCCAGGATGGAAACCTCCTCTGCACTGGGACCCTGCCTGGTGCCAAATATCAGGTTCGCACCTGCGGGACCCATGCTACTTGGAGAGCTTGGGTGGAGCATCCTTGCATTGATTCTAGGCAGAAAGATCCATGGCAAAGATGGAGAATGATGATTCTGGTTCAAAGGAGCCCAGATCACAGCCGACAAAATAGCACTGACCAGCAAATGGTGACCCAAAGACCAAAAATCCAAGAAGGAGCAGCAACGATGGAAGGGGTCAAGGCAAAGCAGGGCCAAGGACAAGGGGGAAGTTGAGTGAGTCCTGAGCCGAGGCCGTGAACAACTTTGAATGCCAAGTTTCAGTGCCATGCATGGTGGCCCCAGTGGCAGCACGAAGTAGCAGCTGGCGTCAGCTCCCGACAGGTGACCATCTACGGGGAATCATCTACCTGCGCCCGCCCCTTCTCCCTCCTCCCCATGCTTCAGCCAGTGCAGTTTGTCTGCACTGTTTTGTCCATTGGTTGCATTTGAAGAAAGGATGACAAAGCTTAAAAAGTTTAGAAAAGTGTCATTTTACATCAGAAACAGTGAACTGTGGCCTGTGGACCAGGATGGCCTACCACCTGTTTTTGCACGGCCTGAGAGCTGAAAATGGTTTTTACACTTAACGGTTGGAAAACAGTAAAGAAGAATATTTTGTGACACATGAACATTATATGACATTCCAATTTCAGTGTCCATAAAGTTTTATTGGAACGCAACCACGCCCTTTCCTTATTCACTGTCTACAGCTGCTTTCGTGTTATAGTAGCATTGTCAAGGAGTTGCAACCGAGACCAACTGGCCCTCAGAGATGAAAATACTTGCTATCTGGCCCTTTACAGAAAAAGCTTGCTATCCCTGGTTTTAGGTCAAGGAGGGGAAGTTTCTACCTACCCTGTTCCCAAGAGGGTGGCATCTCACTCAGTGTGAGCCTGAGTATGGCACTGCAAGAACACAATACCAGTTGGATTTCCTCCTGAGCCCAGCCCCGACTCCTTGGTGGCAAAGGGAGAGTAGGCTGGGATGCCCTGTCCAGGCACTAGAAGGTTCCTCTCAGGGGTAAAGGAGGCCACCAAGGTGCCCAAGACCCAAGGCTGATCCTCCTTCAGCCAACACCTGGCCTTGGGACAGATGGGCACCTGCTCATCTCTAACAGCATCGCCTCCCAGATCTAAACAGAGATAAGTCCTATATGTAGTTGGATTTCGTGGCAAATCATCTCTATAATTTGATTATAAAGAATTTGGGAAGCTTCCTTTCTTTCTCTACTGCCAAAAACATTCCCCAAAGCCTCAAAACTGAGAATCTGCCATTAGACCTTGCAAGGCTATTACATGGGAGCCCAGGCCCACCTTGGGTACTGGTGAGGTTTCCCGAGAGCAGGGTGTGTTGGGGGACAAAGGAGGCCAGAAAAAGACAGGTCTTGAGGAGAAGAGAAGACTTTCAGCAGAGGATGGGATGTGGCAGAAGATACCAGAAAGCTCAGGGCCGAGCTTTCAGGACCAAGGTCACCAGTCGTGGAGCTGGGCGTGGAGGGGACAGTGGTGGCGACTTACCCGGTACCACACGATCTCACGCATCCGCCCATCTGTCTTGAAGTTACACTTCAAGGTCACAGCATCACCAGCCACCACAGGAGGGAGAGGCTCGATGCTGACAGTCAGGTAGCCTGTGGGAGAAAGGAGAAGGGGGTGGTGAGGGCGTGAGCTGACCCAGAGGAAGTGGGTGCATCGCACAACTATAGGGGTGCTGTCCACACTGCAGTTTATGTAAATGGTGTTTGTGGGCCTGAGGGGAGCTGTTCTCCCTCTACTTCCTCCTCAGTACTGTCTCCTCTTCTGCCACCTCCCTGTATTCGATGGGTCCCTCCAACCCCCAAAACACTTCTCTGAATGAACTTTTCCATGAATGAAGGACCCACTGGCACCTTGAGGAAATGCCTCAGTGTATTTCTACACAAAGTCCCAGAAAATTGATGCTGGGGTCAAACACTGCACCTCCATTACCCACTTTTAGAGAATCACAATGTGCATTAGCCTATTAAGTCCTGCGGGAAATTAACCTGCTCAAAGGAGGGTAACCCAGGTTTCTAAACCTGTGTGAATACAATACCTCACCTGTCCCTTAGCCCCATTGCCATCCTGTGCAGCCAGAGCCCTGTGGAACCCACACTGGGATATGGTGTCCTGGATCCATTCCCAGCCTCCCACCACAGTCACTCCTGGTGAAAGGGGAAGACTCCCTGGGACACTGCTGCTTGCTCCCTCAACACCCAAATCTCCCATCACACACACTCTGCAGCCCAAAGGGTTGATGGGGGAGGAGCTGAGAAGGCGTCTCTAATCTCTGCAAACACCAGAGGATGCTTTTCTTCCACCAGCTGCCCTCGGATTCCCTGCCCAGCCCCCAGGAGCATGGGTCTTGTTGGCCACCCCCTTGGGACACTGCTGCCCGGGAAGCCCTCTGCCCCACTCCTCTGCCTTCCCTGGCTCCATCCCAGAGGGCTGGATTCCCACTCCAGCTCAGTGGGGACTTCATTCTTGGGCTGCTCATCCCAGCTCATCTGATCAGCTTCTTGCTGACTGATGTCGAGCCATTGATCTAATGGATCAATCCAGTCCGATCGCCTTAATGAGAAAACTAGCCAGGATGGAATCGGGGATTTCAATTGTGCAGGCAACCAGGGAGGATCGAGCCTGGGAGACTGACCCTTGCCTGGAACTTAATGGTTACAACACTCCAGGAAAAAAAACCAAGATTCGACCTGGAAAGGATCAGTCTGGAACTTGGGACCAGACATAACCTGCATGGTCCAAGGCTTCAGGCCCCAATCTCTAGGATTGTGGTGGGGAAGTGAAGGTTTGGGGCTCACTGTGGGGCGGCCTCTAACTCAGGCTATAGTTTGGGGTGCCCAGGGAGTCTGGAGCCTGAATGGCCCAAGGAAGTAGTGACCTGGGCAGACCTGAAGGGCTGATCTTTTGCCTCTTTCTTTCCTTATTCCCTCAACGCCAAGATCTGCTGCTGCCTGCTCTGTGCAGGCCCTGGGTGAGGTCAGTGGTACAGAGGGGGCTCGAGCACTGCCCAGGCCTCCAGGAGCACGCAGGGGGCAGAGAGGGATGTCATAACAGTCACCACTCAGTGGGGGCAGAAGATGGGGCCTTGAGAGTGGAGAGGGGAGCCTGGCCCAACCTGGGTGACCAGGGAAATCCCCAAGCCCAGATGGGTCCCAATCCATACAAGCAAGGAGGCCACTCTCAGGGACAAGGACCCAACAGGAGGGAAGACTCTGGGGCAGGCCCAGTCTGGGTTGAAATATGAATAACGGCTCCCATTTCAACAGCTCCTAGTCTGCCAGGCACAGAGCTGCGTGCTCTATCCACATTCATGCATTTAATCATCTCGACAAACCCAGGAGAGAGAAGCTCTTCTCATTCCCACTTTCCAAGAAGCAGCAGATGTGAAGGAGTGTGCCAAGTACAGAGATGGGATCCAAACCCAGACCCTTGGCGCATGGACAAGGTCAGAGGTCTGAGAAAGGGCTGGCAAACTCTCACACGCAGCTCTGCATACACAATGTTTTGAGCAGCCTGGGGAGAAGGGAGGGGAGTAGCTGGAGGACGAGGGCAGGAGTCCAGCCCACATGCTACCTGCTCCAATCCCTACCCATGAGCTGGCTGGTCCACCGGGGTCACCTTGCCAGTGGGGCTGCCCTGCCCCAGGGTCTCTCCTTTCAAGAAGTAGGTAGGAGTTGAGCATCATCAGGCCAGATGGCTGATAAGCTCAAGACCAGAAAAGGTTCCCTCTCACTGGGAAGGCGGAGGGTAGGACACATTCTCAGTTGTGTGGATCCACCAGCCAGCCTGAGGTGGGTGCAGATGGGGCAGGCAGGGGAGGCAGGCCAGGGCGGGGTGCAGGTGCCAGCTTGCAGGTCGCCGTTTGTTGGCAAGCCGTGAGGGAATTGCAGGGGCGAGCCTGCTGGGGGATGGGGGGGTGCAGCCCTGGTAATCAGGAGGTAGTGCTGGGAGCCCCAACAGGTGTAGCCTGTTTCTGAGGGTTCACAGGAGCGTGCCAGGGTGAGAGCCGGGAATGGCCCGCTGCACAGCGGAGAGAGAGAAGGGCTCGGGGCCCTGGAGGAGGTGAATTAGAAGGCAGGCACGTGAGGGGGAGGGTGGTTCTGGTGCCTTAGATGGCATTTTCCAGAGGGAACAGAGGATGGGGGCTCTACCAGCTCTTTTAGGCAACAAGATTTGGATCATGAACTAAGTTTGAGAAACACGGGGTTAAACAAAATTAAACATGTTCCTTCCTTCCGGGACTTCTCAGGGTTTTCTCTCCTTCCTTCTTCCTGTCTTTCCTTCCTTTAGGAGAACATATTCATTGAGAATCTACTTTGT
Source organism: Bradypus variegatus (assembly GCA_004027775.1). Classification (NCBI taxonomy): domain Eukaryota; kingdom Metazoa; phylum Chordata; class Mammalia; order Pilosa; family Bradypodidae; genus Bradypus; species Bradypus variegatus. The sequence goes on along the minus strand of PVKY010001583.1, from coordinate 13,408 downwards.
GCCAGGCACTGTTCTAGGCACTGGGGATACAGCAGTGAGAAAGGCAAGTCCCTGTCCCCATGGAGCTGACCTTCTAGATGAGCAGATGATGAAATAAATGATGCAAGATACGTCAGGCAAATAAAGGAAGGTGGGAGCCATGTGGATATCTAGGGGAGAGCATTCCAAGCAGCATACTGGGAGCTGATGGAGCAGGCTCCAGGCTGCAGAGAAGGTAGGAGATTTCAGCTCTAAGGACTAAAAACTCCTTTCCTGGGTGCATGGCACTTTTGGGTTTTCACAGCACTTTCACTCCTCCTCTTTCAACAGATCGTGCAACAACTTGTGCCTTGTCCCATTCTGCAGTTGCTAAGTATGTCACAGTGGCGTATCTGTCTGCTCACACACCTGCTTCTCCTTCTGGAATGTGACATCCATTAATATCAGTGGCATATTAAAATAAAAATAAGATGAGTGTTGCTTTTTGAGCTCTGCTATGTGCCAGGCATTTCTGATGCTCACACCACCCTGAGAAGTAAGTATGCAGATATGCCATTTTCACAGAGGAGGAGCCGCCATTGAGAGTGGTTAAGGTGTGTTCAGTACATCGATGCAAGCCACAAAGCTGGGATTTGAACTCAGTTCTGTATGACCTTGAAGCCAATCTCTTTCTGCCAGCTCCTGCTACCCTCCAGGGCAGTCAAGTGACTTGCTGAGGTCATGGGGGAATTGTGGGGGGCAGCCCCTGATGCACTGCTTCACTGGCTGCCATTGTGTCTTCAGGAGAGGTCTGGCTCCCAGAACAGGGCAGGGCAGCAGGTACACAGTGGGGACAGGCCAGGCGAGGGCAGGAAGGCAGACCGGGTTCTGCTGCCTTGAGCTAAGGAGACTGCAGACAGAGAGGTCAGGGTGTGGGGTCAGGCCCGAGGGTGGGACAGTGAGCGCAGGGGAGCCCCGACTCTCTCAGGGCTTGAGGTCAGAGCCTGGTAACGAGCTGTGGGCTCCACGGACCCATCGCATCCAAGGGCAGCGCAAGCAAGCCTCAGGTGAGGAGGTAGGGGCTGGAAGGCAGGAAGCGTGGTGCTTATCTGACAGGTGTGCTAGGTGAGGTCAACACCTGTATCACAGGTTAGAAATCACCTTCCCAGACACAAATGCACACAGGAGAGGAGATGGAACATGTTGATAGACGAGAATCTTCTCCCAAAGGAAAAATGGGAAAAGTTCTCCCCTAGGACTAACCATTTATCCAGTTCTTATCTCACTAAACTCCACCATCTCCCAAAAACCCTGCATTGGTTCTTTCTCTGAAACCACACCTCGCCCCCCACTTTTCCCACTCCTCCCCACCCGCACTCCTCCAGGAAATTTGCAGTCAGGTGTCTGGCTCAGGGTTCTTGCTCTAGCACTCGGGGGTGAACCAGGTGAGTTATTCAGCTTCTGTAGGACTCGGTGTCCTCGTGTCATATGGACAAGGAAAAACTACAAGGACTGAAATTGGATGCGTGTTCAGGCGCTTTGTCTGCCACAAGCCCTGCCTGAACAGGTGGGTGCTGCTGGGCAGGGGCAAGCCGCACCATGCTTCCCGGCCCCGAGCCCTCCACTGCCTCCCACCGCCCACTGTCAGGGCTAGGAAGGATGGCCGTGGGGAGACAGGGGAAGGGCAGGTACTGACATCTGAAAGCTGGTCCTGAGAAGGAAAAGATTCCAAGATGACCAGCTCAGCCAGACGTCCCAGCTGGGACCAAAGCTTGGAGGAGTTCATGTGGAATCCTGCCCCCAAGGCAGAGGATAGAAAGCCAGAGAGAAGGTCTGAGACTGTCCCCTGCTGCAAGAACCCCCAGAGAGGGTGTTTCTGAGTGGCAGCACCCTCAGGGCTGAGTCTTCTCGCATCAGGACTCCAGGTCGGTGGGAAGGGGCCACTGGCAGGCAGGGGTTGGTGGGACAGGCTTTTCCACCTGCCAGGAGGCAGAGAGTTCAGTGGAAAGAGCTTAGGAGATTTGGGTTCTTCTGGTCTTAGCTATATTGCTAATCAGCTCTGGGACATCCTCTCTGGGCCTCAGTTTTCTCATCTGTAAAATGAGGGGTGTATTGGATTTTTAGGGCTTCCCACTCCAATCAGTGCCATATTGGGTGTTAACTGAGCCAGAAACTGGGTTTTGACGTGGAAATCGGACCCAGGGGCAACCTTGTCACCTTCATTCCTGATACTACCAAATGCCATTTCTCAAAGAATTGAACCTACCAGTTAATTTGCCACCAGCTGAAGACAGAGCTGTCTTTCTCGGTGTTAAATTTTCCACCCATCAGCGTCGATGCACGAGCCCCCCCAAGAGTGGTATCGAGGAGCAGTATCAGGAGCAGCGACGGATTCATCTTAACTAGGCAGTTCATTATCCCGAATGGCAGCATGACTCTCCCCCTCCATCCCTGGCAGCCTTTATACACCCCATTAAGACACATTTCACAAAATTCAGGAGCCAGGCACCCTCCCAATGCAGTGATGACAAATAACTCCTCTATCAGGAAGCTCGCCTTGCAATATCCCAGCGTCACTCCTCTTCCCTTTCCCACTTCAGAGGGGGTGTTCCTGGAGGGCCGGCCCAGGTCTGACCCCTTGGGTGGATGGGGTCAGTGATGGACTCCAAGGGGCCTGCTCTGATGTAGTGAAAAGAGACATACATTACATTAGAGTGACCAGATGTCCCAGTATTCCCTGGACGGCAGGGTTTCCCAGGATGTGGGACTTTTAGTGCTAAAACTGGGGAAGTCCCAGGCAAACAGGATGAGTTGGTCACCCTGCTTGTAATACCACCACGACTCACGAGTGCCTTTGGGCAAATCACTTAAACCTCTCTACCTATTTCTGTAATAGGGTAACCATACTTCCCTTGGCAGCTGTAGGAATTCTGAGAATAAACCTTATGCTCCTACCCATTGTTGACTCCTGTGGGCACCCAGTCGATGGTGGTAGTTGTTAAATAAATAACTTGTAAGATTGCACTTCAGTCTCGGACTTCCTGCATCTCTCCCAGCCCCCAAAGCATCCTCGACCAGCAGCCAGAGTGATCTAAAATGCACACACCCCCAGCCTCCTTGAGGGCTTTCAGGAGCTGCCCATTGCCCTGAAGGAAAAGTTGCAAATATTTTGCCAGGGTGAAGTGACCCCTGCCTTGCTCTCCAGCTCACATGGCCCCTCTCACTTCTCATTCTGCTTCGCAGCCCCCTGTGTTCTCCTCTCCCTTGGGTGCAGCCTTCTCTCTCACCTCTGGGCCTGGGTTGTTCCCTCTGTACCAGACCCTCTCCATTACTCTTTGCTTAGATGGTTCCTGCTAATCCATCAAGGATTAGTGAAAATGTCACTTCTTCCACAAATCTCTGAGTCCGCAGACTACCACAGACCTCTTTCCTACCACTCAGGGCACTGAAAGTGAATTAGAATGACTTACTCGGGATTTATATCCACCACGATACCAGGCCAAGAATTGTTTCCATCAAGTGTTCCCTGGATCACAAGTGTTGTATGAAGGGACAAATTAATTCTGCCCATGCCCTTGGCTGCTCCATAATTAGAGCAGGTGGCGTTCCCCAGAGGGTCCTCTTCCCGTGGGCCTTGTCCTCTGCAGCCCAAGGCTCCCACTCCCACAGGCGCCTCTGGACCTGCCTCTGATGACATCTTCTTGGACCGGTGTTGGCACCGGCTCTGGGTACCCAGAAGCCTCTTGCAGATGTTAGGATATAAGATATAATGAGTGTGAGTCAGCACACGGCACAGTGGTTAGAGGCAGAGGTGCACGGACAAGGCAGGGACAGGCAGCGAGGCGGAAGCCACGGAGTGCGAGAAGCTGCGAGGTGGCAGCGGCTGTGAGCAGCAGTCCAACTAGGTGTCAGAGGAGGGAGTGGCTTGGTTCTCCTGCTAACATCTCCCTGAGCTGGTTCCTGCCTCCCTCGGGTTTCACCGTACCCTTGCCCCCAACGGAGGAAGCGGATACCTTGCAGCCGGTGAAAGTCTGGCTCCTTGTGCTGTCTCGCAAGCCCGGGTGAGTGGACTCAATTAGCTAAGAACTTTCTCGCAGAGAAATGCAGTTCTCACCCGGGTCTGATCACGCGTCCTGGGTGAGGAACCTCTGCTGATGACCCTCACGGCTTCGTCCTGGGCCCGGCCGGCGTCATTTATGGCCTGATCCACTGCAACGCCTCCTGGCCAGGCTCCCTGTGCCCACTCGGCACCTGCTCACCTCTCTGATTACAGCCCCCTCACTCTCGCCCTCATGCACTCCACCCACTCACAATGAACCCAGCTGATCTCTGAGCACCCCAAGCCTATCTCCACATCGGGGCTTTGCACTTGCTTCTCCCACCTCCCAGAACAATCTTTCCCCAGATATCCACAGGGCTCAATCCCTCACCCCTTTCCCTGCTGAAATGCCAACTCCTTGGAGAGGCCTTGCTTAGCTACCCTAACTATAACTGCACCCCTGTCATTCTCTAACTCTACCCTGATGTATTTTTTAAAAACATTTCACTGCCTGATAAGTATTTATTTGTTTATTGTCTGCTGACATCCTCCCACCCCAACTAGGTTGTAAACTCCATGAGAGCAGAGACTGTGTGTGTTTCAATCTTTTTTTCTCTCTGTTGTTCAGATTGGATCATTTCTACTGATATATCCTCAAGTTCATAGACTCTTTCCTTTGCCATCTCTAGTCTACCACTGAGTCCACTCGGAGTTTTTTTTATTTCAGTTATTGCATTTTTCATTTCTGAAAATTTCCATTTGGTTCTTCTTTATATCTTTTATTTCTTTGCTAAGTCTTTCTATCTTAATATTTATTTCAATATTTATTTTAATACCATCAATTCATTATTACTTATCCAAGAATTTTTATAATGGTTGCTCTAAAGTCCTCGTCAGGTTGTTCCAACATCTATGCCATTTCATCATTGTAGTTTATTGATGGTCTTTCCCCAATTCAGCTGAGATTTTTATGTTTCTTTGTGCTTCAAGTGATTTTGGTTTGTATTTTGGACATTTTGAGAATTACCTTATGAGAATCTAGGTGTGATTTATATTAGCTCTTCTGGTGGTAATTCAAATTCTCATGTTCTTCCTAATCTGCATACTGATATTTACTTTTTAGAGTTTTCAAATAGGTATCCATACATTCTACCCAGATTTTGTAGTTGAGTTAATGAAAGATAAAGGAAGGCTGGACTTTTCTTCATTGAATTGGAACCAGAAGTCCTTATTTTTGTAAGTTTTAATCACTACATTATCCTCAGAAATTAGAACAATGCCTGGCATTTAATAGAAGCTCAATAATTTTTTTAAAATAAATGAGTGTGGGAATATGTAGTTAGTGCTTGTCAGCTTTTGGAGGACATCTATAATTATCATCTCATTGCAATGCTGAGGGACAGCATCCGTGTTTCATAGGTAAGGATGCTGGGGCTCAGGGATGCAGGATGATGTCTTACAATCGCATGGGACCAGGCTGGGCAGGCAGGCCCTTCGGCTCTGGTGCTGTCCTTGCTGCCTATGCTTCCAAGGGGAGAAGATGGGAAAGAGGGGTGGTAGGGGCTCAGGTGCCAGGAAATACAAGAGAAAATGTGCCCTTGTTTGGAAAATGAGTAGATGTGGGATGAACTGGGTTTGGGATGAAGTGGGTTTGGGATGAAGTGGGTTTGGACACCGGGTTAGACCAGTAAGGCACAACACATCCACTTGGGGGCAAGAGGATGACTGGTGGCTAAGGCCAATCCCAAGTTCAAGCCAGCCCAGGGTGCTATGAGGGCCAGGAAGATGTGTCTGAGGAAGTTACTGAGACCCAAGGCTGGGCAGTTGATTTATTCCATCACACCCCTAACATACAATCCTCTGGACCAAACTCTGGACAGTTAACTTGACCCAGCAGTACATTTGTGTTGTCATCTGAGCCATCACTTACTGATACAAAGTAGCTAGAGAAGAAGCAAAAGCAACATGGATCATCCATCTTTCTAGCAGAGGGCAGAGGCTGTGTTTATCATCAGACAAGGAGTTCCCTGAGGGCAGAGACAGTCTCTAAACCTTGTCCTGTTTCTGAGTTTGCAGAAATGGCACAGGGAACAAAGGACCCTTCTTCCTGGAGAACCAGTTTGGGCCACAACAAGACTTGACCTGAGGCAGACAGTCGGGGGTGACAATCACTCTGCCAGCTGGATTTAAGGCCCTGGGATGGACCAGTGGAGTCAGGGCCACATAAATTCCACACGTCACATTTGGGATTTATCTCCACTTTATACCAGGAGCTCCACGCACTATCACTCATGAAGAAAGAGGTCACCCCATCTCATGAAGATAAATACCACATCATGGCATTGATGACAGCCTTCCTGGGCTCCCCATGCTATGTAATTACTATTATAACAAATATTATTACAACAAGCCAATTACTGAAACCATATCTTTCAGACAAGTACAGAGGTTCTATGAAATATACCTTTCCATTCTGGGCTAACAGGTGCTCCAATGATCAGCCTCCTTGTTAGCAGAAAATGGGGTGAGAGGTGAAAGGGGTGGGGTGGCCTGTGAGAAAAGAAAGCTACTGAGCAAAGAAGGGAAAGCTAACAGCCTATGTGTCTCTAAGATGGATTAATTCTACCTCAGAAATAGCTCTCAAATCTGTTTTCTGCTCTGCCCCACACCAATCAGCTTTGGATTGGGTCCTTCAAATCTCTCCCCAGGACCCCATAAAAGCTGCCTCACTGGTCTGCAGCCTCCAACCTTGCTTCCAACACTGGAGTCTCAATGGTATTTCTAAAATGCAAGTATGATGAAGCCACATGCCTGGTTAATGCCATTCAATTTCCCTGCCCCACTGGCTTCCACTTCAGGATAAGGTTCAGCCTTTTCATGGATCTTGCCACTCTTGGCCTCTCCAACTCAATCCCTCTTGCCCCATGTTTTTGCCTCCTTGAAACTCAACCACCAGTCCTTCCAAACCCTCTCAAGTTCTTCCTTTTGCGTATGATCTTTTCTCCTCCGGGAATGCTCTTCTCCTCTTAGTTCATCCAGGGAAATTTGTACATATCCTTCCAATTTTGATGCACACGTTTCCCTCTCTGTGATTTATGTTAATTTGATGCTCTCTCTCCTGAGCTCACAGCTCCTTGTAAACATCTCAGTCACAGCCCATCCACACTCCATTCTAACTATAGCATGTGGTCCTTGGTGTGTCTGTCTGCTCTCAGGCTGGGAGCTCCTCAAGGTCAGAGCCCTGCTGTATATCTCCAGTTCCCGAGGTAATGCATGATGGTCAGTGTTCAGCCAGCATGTAGCAGAGACGGAGTCATGAATGAACTGACACATCAACAAGGGCCTGTGAGGGAGCCTGGTGACCATGGGTCCCTGAGCCACTGAGGATCATGCTGTGGCCCAGCATCCTGGTGCCAGTGTGCTGGGGTCATACCTGGATTCAAATTCTTCTTTGTCCCCACAGCCTTTGGAATGAAGTCCAAACTCCTTCCCCTCCCATGCAAGGCCACTCAGTGGCCTGCTGCCTCTCAGCTCATCTTTTGTCCCTCTTCCCCTTGCATGCTGATCTCAGCCATCCTGAATCATCTAGAGCTCCCCAATATGCCAAGTTTTGTCTGGCTCCTGGATCTATGTGCCTGCTGGAACACCTGCCTGGAACACCTACCATTGGTTTGTCCCAGTCACTTCCATCTACCCTTCAGGTCTCAGCATAGGAATCATTTGCCTTAGAGACCTCTCCTGAGACACCCCAAACTTCACCTGCATCCCCAAATCTGAATTAAGTACTCCTCTCCTAGCATCTATCACAGCCCTAACGTGTCGCATGGTGACAGGCTTTCTGCCAGTCCGTCTCCCACTGTGGACCGTGAGCTCCAGAAAGGCCATAAACATGTCTCAGTTATTGGATTCTTTGTGCTTAACATGCTGTGGACCACACAGCCAGCCCATAAGCCTTATTTACCAAATGAATGAATGAAAAAATGAATGAATACTTACATGGATGAACAAATAAATTCTATAAACCACCTCACCTGGCCTAGCCTTGACAATAAAACCAATGTTGCTGGAACTGGACACTTTTTGCCTTATTGGTGTGTAGATTTCTTACCCCGAATTTTGGGTCAAGAAAGAACATATAGGAGGGGAGGCCTCACCCCCAGACTCCTGGTTCTCACCTCTCCAAGGAGAAGGTCATCTTAGTTCTGGACCACCAGGGACCTCAAGCATTTTTCAGCCTTTGCAGGTGACAGACCTGCTCCTTTCCTGGAGTCTATTCCCTGCCCCAACCTCCCAGGATCTGAAATATTCTCCCTCGGTGATCTCCAGCCAGCTAATCAAATTCCCCTCTGTCAGAGGCAATAGATGCTCAAAAGCCTTGTAGTTTTAATGTATTATTCATGATGTATGTATTATTTATCATTAGTTTGTTTATTTATTATTAATTTGTATTTCATTATTGATAATGATGTGATTATACTATTAATAAGAAAGCATGGGAAGGCTGTTCTGTGGCCCTTTGCAGACATATGATGCTCCTACAATTCCTTGGAGAGCCAACGTGGGTCATCTGTCTTCCCATTTTATGGATAGGAGACACTGAGGCCAAAGAAGGGCGGGACTTGTTCAGTCAGTCTTCTTGCCTCTGGGATGTCCATCAGGGAAGGTGATGGGACCGAGAAAAGGCCTCATTGGGCAGCAAGCCCTGGGTTGACATCCAGGGCCAATGGCACAGATTGCTGGAGGATGGTGATGCCGAGCCTGCCAATCACATCTCCATCTGGAACCTCGTGTTCTTCCACTGATCCCAGGCTCCTTTGCTTGAGTTCACACGGGGTCTGAAGCTGTCTTCACTTCTGCATTGTCTGTGCTGTCTGCTCTGTGGCAGCCTGATATATGCTCCCCGAGCCTGATATCTTACTCCCAGACACTGAGGCTACACAGCCCAGCCTCTCCTGCAGCTCGACGGGGCCATGAGACTAAATCCTGGCTAGTGGAACATGACTTCCAGGCCTGGTCCATAGAAACCTCCCATGCTCTCTGTGTCATGCTCTCTCACGCAGCCGACTGAATGGAGAGGGCTCTGAGCATCTGGAGCAGGGAGAGGCCATACAGTAGAAGGGTGGAAGGAACCTGGGTGCTGGAGTGACTGCACGGAGGAAAGCCATGAATAATGAGATGAGTGAGAAGGAAAATATTACTTTGTTAAGCCACTGAGATATAGGGTGGTTTGTTACAGCAGTTAGTCCACAAATACATTCCACTAATACAGTGCACAAAGTAGGTGCTCAGTAGGTTCTTTTTGGGGGGTGGTGGCAGTAGTTAGGGATATATGTGTCTTCACATGCCTTTTTTAAATTGGAGAAGTTGTAGGTTTCCAAAAACATCATGTGTAAAACATAGAATTCCCATATACCACCTGTGCCAATTTGAAGCTGTTATGGACCCCAGAAGAGCCCTGGTATTTTAATCCAATCTTGTGGGTGGGAGCTTTTGATTGAATATTTCCATGGAGATACGACTCAACCCATTCAGGGTGGGTCTTAATTGGATGACTGGAGTCCTTTAAGAGTGCTCACAGAGAGAAGGAGCTCAGAGAAGCTAAGAAAGACATTTTGGAGAGAAACTAAGATATATAATCCAATGTTGGTCTCTGGGAGAAGCTAAGAGCTGACACAGACCCAGACGCTTGGAGATGCTGGTTGATGCACACAGAAGGACTTTTGAAGATGCTAAGCTAAGAGATGAAACCCAGATTTTGCCCTGGAGTTGCTAAGAGGGGACTCCCAGATGTTTAGAGAGAAATGTGCCAGGAAAAGCAACCAGATCTGAGAGAAGCTAAGAGAGACAGAAGCCCAGAGACATTTTGGAGAAAGCCATTTTGAAACACAACCTGGGAGCAAAGGACCAGCAGATGCCAGCCACGTGCCTTCCCAGCTGACAGAGGTGTTCCGGACACCATCGGCCTTCCTTCAGCGAAGGCATCTCTTGCTGATGCCTTAGTTTGGACCCTTTTATGGCCTTAGAACTGTAAATCTGTAACATAATAAATCCCCTTTAAAAAAGCCAATCCATTTCTGATATTTTAACAGCAGCTTTAGCAAACTGCAACACCACCACTCATGGTTCATGGTGGAAAAAAGTAAACAGGCAGATGAATGAATAAGCAAAAAAATAAAGTAAATCAATGAATCCAGCTACATTGTCACCGAGTTGGAGTCCCAACCCAGGGTGAGAGGGGGGCCTTAATAATCAGGAATTGAAACTCTTTTGTTACACAGATGGGGGAAACTGAGGCACAGAGACAAAAGGTAACTTGGCTAAGGTCACAGAACCAATTAACAGGCAATTCAAGACTAGAACCCAGGTATCCTGAAGCTGGGTCCTATAACCCTTCTGCCACACCGCATTGCCTTCTCTCTGACTCTCATTCAACAGCCTGTCATCACCCTCTGGAACTTTCTCTGTGCCCTTGAGGTGGGTGGGAGGGAATCACCATTTCCTTAGTCCTAAATCAGTCCAGCTTCTAAGGAATAACTGGAGCAACCAGGGGGGAAGAAGGCTGAGAGACTAAGGTGCCACAGGATGTTCACGAGATGCCCTGACACCTACTGCTCTCTTTGCAGTGCCCTCCCCAGGGTGACCGGGGGCAGAGGGAACAGGGCCCATATGTCAGGGCAGGCAGCAAGGGGAAGCCACAGTCAGTAGCAGGAAGGAAAGGAAACAGCCCTAGACTGGGAAGCAGTAGACCTGCTTCAAGACCCCACAGGGACACAGAGAGCAAGACCCTACCTCTCTCTAGACCTCAGTCATCTCATCTTAAAAAAGGGCATATAGTGCTTACTTCTCAGGGAACTCGTGAAGCTGAGATGAGAAAACAGAGGAACATGCTCTGCAAAGCACCATTGGAAAATGTGGTTTCCAGGACCACTGGTGTCCAGAGGCTATGAACTTAGGCTTGGGAATTGGACAGACCCAGGGGCAGCCTCTGAGTCTGCCATAAGCCAGCCCCTCTTCGATTCTGAAATTTTGCTTCTCAGGGCTGGAGGGTGAGTGCAGGGAAGCAGCCCAGGCTGAAGGGGACAGTAGGTCAGTGCCGACAAGGAGCCCGGCTGTCACATCCCTGCCTAGGACCGAGCTGCCACAGCTGCCCCACTCCACCATGACCCCTGTCTCTGCTACCAGGAAGACGGCTTTAAGGGAGGTTACAAGAAAGTTGTAGAGCAGATGGCCCATTTCTTGTTGGCTGTTTCAGGTGAGCCTCAGGGGCACAGAGGCTGGGCAGTCACTGGTTGAGGCTGTTTTGCTTCCTCTTCGGAGATATTTGGAACAGAGCACAGAGACAGCCCGGCAGCCAGCATCCCCAGACATCACACAGAAGCCTGAGGACAGACTCATGAGCAAGAGGGAGGCTTCTCTGACTTAGAATAAAATTTAAAATATGGATGATAGGTGATTAAAGAATATTTTAAAAGAAAACCAGTTATTACTCAAGGAATGCAGTCAAAGCTAGGTTATAAACCAGTCTTAATAAGTAAAATGAGGAAACTTAATGAAAAAAATTACAATTTAAAATAAGCCTACATTAAATAATAATGTCTCATAAACACAGGAGTCCTTTAGCATATAAGAATTAATTGCTGGGCTCAGAAGCTAAAGGCACAATAAAGGAATCCTTATTTTTTTTGGTCTTTTATCTTCCTCTCCCAAAAAGACAACCAGCATTAGACTGGATTGCCTCACTTTGGTACCAAAGGGCCTAGAAATTTGCAATGGGGATTTGTTCAGTAACAGTTCTGTCTCCTTCACTCTATTATTTTAAGACATGGGTCTGAATAAATGCTGGCTTTGCTCTTAGATCGGCTTTAATTTTAAATAAACTCTCATGACAGAAAGCATTGATGAACTTGAGAACAGGCGGCTCAGTTATCAGGGAAGTCGCCTTACTGGTACAGAGAGATTTCACATCTGTACTACAGCTGCCATTAGAAAAAGTCCATCGAAGTGGCATTTTTCAGCTGGGCTTGATTTTGCCCTCCGGGAAATATTTGGCAATGTCTGGACATGTTTTTGGTTCTTGCAACTTGGGGGATGGGGGTGGTTTGCTACTGGCATCCAGGGGGTGGGTGCCCAGGATTCTGCCAAATGTCCTACAGCGCACAGGACAGCCACCCCCACAGCCAAAAATCGCCTGGCCCCCAAATGCCAATAATGCTGGGGAGAGAAACCCTGCAATAAAGGGAGGAAAGCAAACTTCTGGAAGGTACGAATGTGGAGTTGGGAGCTCCCAGGCATGGCACAGAGAGTCTCCAAACACTGGGACCAGCCATCTGAAGCCAGAGACGTAAATCGCCGGACATTCTCCCAAAACATTATCCTGACACCAGCTGAGCACAGCACCTGGCTTTCACCTAAACCTCTTTACCACTAGAATGCACCAGCTCATTTCATCAGAGGCTCTTTCTTGCCCTGCAGCACGCAGTTTGATTTTGCAATACAAGGATCCTGTGTGGACATAGAATGGACTCTAAAGAAAAGTGCCTTTACAGTCACCCTCGGCAGAATGCATTTATTTTGCAAAGGAAAGGTGAACTGGCTCAGAAAAGAGAGAGAGTCTCAGGGCTCTCCCCTTCAGGGGAGCACACAGCATCTCCCTCCTTGCTAATCTCACTCTGCCTGCTTGACAGGAGAAGCAATCTGGTCTTCATATTAATACTTTATTAAACGCACACATCCTGCAAGATAAACATCAGCCTATTACAGCTGTTCAGATAGAGAGCGCCTGCTTGTCACCCGAAGGCTATGTGGGCCCTATTCACTCACCATCTAACTTCCTCTTGCTGCAGGCCAAGGTACAGATTGTAGACATTTTATTGAATGGAGGGGTTGGGCAGGGAGCACGTGAGCTGGGGCAGGCTGAGCAGGAGGCATTTTATTTCCATCCTGCAGGGCTCAAGGCTGCCAGACAAGCCTGATGCCGCAAGCAAGGTTCCATGACCCATGTCTGGGACCACTTTGTCACCAGGACAAGGAATTGAGGAAGAGGGCAGGGCATGCTCCAAAAACTGTCCAGTTCAAATATGAGCCAACTGTGTTCAAAACTGGGCAGACCCTGGCAACGTGGAATTGACTCCTGGGGAGGAATGTAGACCTGGCATCATGGGATGGAGAACATCTTCTTGACCAAAAGGGGGATGTGAAGGGAAATGAAATAAGCTTCAGTGGCAGAGAGATTCCAAAAGGAGCCAAGAGGTCACTCTGGTGGGCACTCTTATGCATAATTTAGACAACCCTTTTTAGGTTCTTATGAATTGGGGTAGCTGGTGGTAGATACCTGAAACTATCAAACTACAACCCAGAACCCATGAATCTTGAAGACAATTGTATAAAAATGTAGCATATGAGGGGTGACAA
>PVKY010001582.1:0-30806 GCA_004027775.1 Bradypus variegatus | reverse complement strand
GTGGGGTGGAGGAAGTGAATGTTTTCTGAACAATAACCCTATAACGGTAGTTTAGGCCATGGTTTTTGTTGTTGCTTCTATTTTTGAGTTTTGTCTTTTTTATTTTTTAAATAAAAATAAGGTGTTGGTACTCATGTCTTGAAAACCTAGACTACCTCTCTTTTATCTCCTCTTTTTCTGTATTTCTCCAGCCATCTCTACCAGAGCTGCCACTAGTGTCTTCATGTAAATTAGAAAAAAGAGTCCCCTTTGGGAAGTCACAGATTTATGGGCACAAACCTCAATGGGTGGATGGCATTTTGTTGCAATTTGGACAGAAGCACCCCTTCTTCGAGATGGATGCAGCTCCAGGACACAGGGTTTGGCAAACAGAACACAGGCTGAATTTGCACTCAACCACCTCAGCTGGTTGGCCTTGTGCAGTGAACAACCTACTCAACTGTATGTGGGGCCTGTTTCTCTACTGCTTGTCTATTACTGCAATAGCAGATATATGAAACTTCAAATGTAGGTCAATAGAGGCTCTCTGAAAAGCAAGAAAAAAATAAGAACCAAAATGACTCATTGCTTTTTTGATATTTGGTAGCATGTAAATCCTTCATTTTTGAGGTGGAGAGTGGTTGTATAGTTTCAGTCAAACATACGGTTTTCTCCTAGCAAGTACAGATGAAAATGTAAATTTATTTTAGTTAGTTAGACAAGTGTCTTTTAGAATCATAACCCTTCATCAGCAAAAAAAGGAGGGCTCGATACATCCTAGAGTAATGTGGGGAGAGAATAAAAAAGTATTTGCAAAGTCCCCTTGTGGAACTGGGGGAAAATGTGGAAATATTTAACTTCCCCACCTGGGGAATTCCTGATATTCTCACAAGCACTGGGGACTGCCAACTTAATAGGCCAAGCCCTCGATCTTGGGGCTTCCCCTTATGAAACGTAATCCTGCAAAGGAGAAGCTAAGCCTACTTATAGTTATGTCTAAGAGTCACCCCCACAGAACCTCTTCTGTTGCTCACATGTGGTCTCTCTCTCTAAGCCAACTCTGTAGGTAAACTCACTGCCCTCTCCCCTACTTGGGGTATGATTCCCAGGGGTGTAAAACTTCCTGGCAACATGGGACATGACTCCCTGGAATGAGCATGGCCCTGGCATCAAGGGATTGAGAAAGCCTTCTTGGCCCAAAAGGGGGAAGACAAATGAAACAAAATAAAGTTTCAGCAGCTGAGAGATTTCAAATGGAGTCAAGAGGTAATTATAGAGGTTATTCTTATGCATTATATAAATATCTCTTTTTAGTTTTTAGTATATTATAATAGCTAGAAGGAAATATCTGAAACTGTTGAACTGTAATCCAGTAGTCTTGAATCTTGAAGATTATTGTATAACTATATAGCTCTTAAGGTGTGACTGTGTAATTGTGAAAACCTTGCAACTGACACTCCCTTTATCCAGTGTATGAAAAGATGAGTAAGAAAATAAAGGCAAAAAATAAATAAATAATGGGGGGAGGGGGTATAGGGGTATGGAATGTTTTGGGTGTCCTTTTTTATTTTTATTCTTATTTCTATTTTTTATTTTTTTGGAGTAATGAAAATGTTCAAAAATTGATGGTGAGGAATGCACAACTATATAATTATACCATGAACCATTGATTGTACACTTTGGATGATTATCTAGAATGTGACTATATCTCAATAAAATTGCATTAAAAAGGGAGGGCACAGGAAAATGTTGAACAAGTTAGCTTTGAATTTTTACTATACCTAGGAGGTTACCAGATTAGTGCTAATGTCAACATATCTTATTAGGTTTACATCATAACCCTGGATGATGAAAGGATTAATGGCATTGCTCAAACAGCTTTGAATGTAGTGATACACAGCATATATACCAGGATGTCTCATATTTCTTAATATTGCATACTTATTCTTCAATCAAAATTTTCATAGGGCCCTCTTGCATTTTCATAATTAAATAACAAATGGTTATACAGTATAAATGGTTTTTTTGTTATACAAGGGACTATTTGGGCATAATAGTTTTTCTTCCATTTCAAGCCTAAGTAATTGGAGGGAAGAGAGGGGGGAAAGATGGGAATGAAGAACATAAATGTGAAGAGTCAAAGGCAGGAAGATTGTCTCTTTATTCTGTTAGGACAAGGTTGGCCCTAGGATTATGAAGGACAGGCAATTGTCATTGTGGTTTAATGCACAGGGTTTCAGTTAGGTAATTGTACTGGTTAGGGTGGGCTAAGCTGTGCTGCTCTAACAAATTAATTGCAGCATCTCATTGGCCTACCTCTACATGTCCAGAATGAGGTGGTGGGATAGAACATCTAGACAGAAGATCAATAAGGAAATAGAAGATTTGAATGATGTTATAAACCAGTTAGACCAACTGTGTATTCCAAAGGCAGGAGAACACATACTCTTCTCTTGTGCACATGGATCATTCTTCAGGACGGACCATCTGTTAGGTCACAAAACAAGTCTCAATAAAGTCATAAATATCAAAATCATACAATGTATCTTCTCCGACCACAACAGAATGAAGCTAGTAATCAACACAGAAGGAGAATTGCGCAATTCACAAATACGTGGAAATTAAATAATGCACTTTTAAATGACCAATGGGTCCAAGAAGAAATCACAAGGGAAATAAGTTTAATGAGTTTGTGGGAGCTCTGTTCCACATGGCCAGTTAGGGATCTAGGTGGATGTAGGCTCCACTGTCCCTTGGCAACTCCTTCCTACTTGAAGCATTCAGAGTTGTGGAGGCAAGGAAAGAAAGAAGGTGGAGAACCCATGCGCACTCTTAAGGACTACATGTGCTTGCTTGCTCCTCGACTATTGGTGTCCCCAGTCCAGTGTCCCCATCCTAACTACAGGGAGGCTGGGAAATGGGTGTGCAGGGAATGTCTGGGAAGCACTACTCTCTCTGCCATCACCCTCCTGTCCTTTCTCAGTCTAGCCTGAGTTTCCATAATAGACAAGTCATTCCTTTGGATTAAGTATTGACTTCTGTCCTCCCAATGATCCTCTTTCAAAATGTAATTATTCCTAGGAGAAGTAAACCTAAGCTCTATCACTTAGCAACTTTGTGGCTTTGGGAAAGTTACTAATACTCTATATGCTTCACATTACTCACCTTAAAATGGGCACTAGTAGTAGTACTCACCTCACAGGATATCTGTGAGGGTGAAATGAGATCATCCATGTAATGTGCTTTGCACAGTACTCAGTGCTCAAAGACATTTGGTAAATGCCCACCATTATCATGATTGATGGTTATGATTATGTCCCCAGCTCCTGGGTGGAACACATGCATCAAATCCCTGGTCATTCGGCAGCATAAGGCCCTCATGCTTGGCAGAGACCTGAAGGAGCCCAGATGATGGGAACTTAGACAAAGTCCAAAGACAAGGGAGTTTCCTTTAACTTGTCTTTATTACTGACGTGTTGCCAGTACTTCTAAAAAAGTGCAAAACTGGTGGTCTCCATTTTAATATTTGCCCCAAATGTTTTAATCAAACAATTATCTTGTGCTTCTTTTTGCCTATAATAGCATCTAGAACAACAATCTAATTTATGTTTCATTTGGTACATAATTATGTAATTCATTGTTTACAGTTTTATGTACAGGTATTTAATAGCTTCCCCAAAAGTACTCAAGCTTTCAGTTTGAGAACTTCAGTTCTAGACTTTATTGGTCAACTCTTGGTGAACCCGACATTCTCACACAGACAGTTAGTCAAGCAATAATAATGATAATAATAGATACCTGCTAATAAAGGCATTGAGTGCCTCCCACGTGCTTGGCACTTTTCTGGAAACATTTACCATACAGCATCTAATGGGACTCTGACACTACACCACCTGCTATGAGGGAGGATAAGAATTGGTGCCTGCCTCAGTAAGAAGCACAGCTACCTTTTGTTGAGAACTTATTACAACCCTCTGAGGGAGACATAAATTCTCTCCACTTTGCATTGAGGAAAATGAGGCACAGAGCAATCAGGGAACTTGCCCAGAGTCACATAATAAATAAGAGCTTGACTAGATTTTACACTCAGGTCTGGCTACTTCCAGGCTCCATTTCATCACGCTGTTCGAAGAATTTATAAACTTGAGGGGGGAGCTAAGACTTATATAAAACCAAAATACACAAGGGTGACAGACAGGAGTTTATGATTCGGTATTTTCACAGCTTGAAACACCAGTGAAGAGAAATTGGGACCGTTGTCAACTTGATAGCTGACATTTATGGATGCTTATTCTGTGCCACGTGCAATTCTGTACACTCTACATGTGCCACCTCACCTAATTATCACAATTCTCTTACTAGATGGGTACTGATACTACCTCCATGTTTCAGATAAGGAAACCAAGGCATAGAGAAGATACATAGTAATAACAGATGATATCAGTGTGCTTTGCCTTTGCATAGCCCTTACAGATTAGAGAGTACTACACTGTCCTATGGAGAGACAGGTATGCAGTCTGGCCGGCCCTAACCCCAGGCTCAGAGGTTATTTCATCAATTATGTACACCAGCAGAGGATGCTGGGAGGAGACATGACATGGTGAACAGAACAGCTGCACAATTCCCAGCTATGAAAACTTCACTTCCCTGGGCCTCAGTTTCCTCATGGGTAAAATGGTGATAAGACTCATATCCACCTCTCAGCACTCAGTGTGAGGATAATTTAAAATAATCCATGTAAAATGCTGAGCACAGTTACCAGCACACTGCAGGAACTCTATAAATGTTAGGAATTATTATTTAAGACAGAAAGATATAATAGGCCAAATGTCTGGGAAAGTGGACTGCTGGAACAAGAGATATGAAGTAGTGTGAGAATGTTTACTAGGATGACCCCACTCTAAAGGATAAAACAATTCAAAAAATTAAAAGAAATGGTAAGAAAAGGAGAAGGGCATCCCAAGAAACTTCTCTTGCAGTATCTATGGCTGCTGACCTCTAGGCTTCACTGACCAATTGTGTATTTATGGTAATTATAGTGCATGTCAATTGCCTTCCAACTTTAAGGAAAGTTGAGAGAATCATAGCAGAACCTCGATACACCCTCCAGCCCTCCGTGCAGGGCCCGCCTGTCGCAAGGCTGCTCAGTGAGGAGGGGGGGCCTGGTTCCCTCCTGCAGGCAGCCCTGCCAATCACCTCGGGGACCCCGCATTAAATGCCTCTGCGCCCCGGCTTTCCCCGCTGAAGGGCCGGGCGCTAGGAGGGCAAAGGCGGGGCTTTGGAATGCAGGGATGTAACGAACACTCACTCTGGTTGGAGTCAGGTTTTGTGCCCCAGGCAGAGGGAATTCTAACACACACTAGAGCAGAGAGACAGAAATTGCCTTTTAGACGGCTGCCACCAGCAATATTTAACAGGCAGTTTCTGCAGGGCAGTTTAACCTTCTCTAACCTTACAGTTAAGCTCATGGGCGGCGCTAGCACGCGGGCCCGCTCTCCTTCTCTAGCACACACGCGCAAACGCACAGATACATCCGTGTTTATATATAATATTTTAACGCTGTTTTTATTTGAGCTAGATCTCTATGAACTGAAATTTTTTCATCTCCACGTACATAACATATTACATATATACCTGTGCACAGCCTTACATATATACCTATTTCAGGAATTGAAACTTAGAGGAAAGAACCTGAGAGCATCTTGCTAATCAGGGCAATACCGAATGTACAGTTGGAACTCAACAAATAATTAATAGTAATGAAAATTGACATTGTAAAAATTAAAGTGAGAGGGCTGATGGCAAGAAATTGGTTTGGTTGTCAGACCTTGGGCCTAAAGGGGAACAGATTGCTTTGGAGAATCTTTTAATTAATTTCAGAGTTTGCCTGTTTCTTTTCCACCAAATGAACTAAGTTCCTTGGCAGGAAGAGCAAGAGATAGGGGAGGGATGGGAAGTATCATCCCTGGGAGCCTCTGGAATTCCCCACCCTCCCCCCAGCAAAGAAAGCTCCAAATGGGGGTCACCCAAGCCCAAATAGGGGTTCATTTTGTAAATTCACTTTTATTACCTATGAATAAACCAGGGGGTCCATCTCATTCAAAGCTAAAATAAAAATGGATCTCTACAGTCTGACAAAGTTCAGCCACTGAGCTGCAGCATTAACTTGTATTCTAACAAGATTAAAATATATTTGTCCTGGGGATTAGCATACTTAAGTCCCTTTTTGCCTTTTTAGCTGTGGCAGGGCACTTTGATCTGCCTTGCATGGCAAGAGCACGGCTTGGGCCCAGCCATCCGAGTACCAAGTGTGAAATCGGCCTGATGTCATCCCCATTCTTCATCTTTTACATCTTTCACCAGTTTAATTATATTTCCGCCACAAAGCTCTGGCGCCTCATTGCATATTCAAGTTTGACTAGGAAGCATTAAAAAAAAAAAAGTGCGAATGAAAAAACCGGGTAGGGGGAAGGGCCAGGGTGCTGCAAATCTCATTGAGTAAAGGCAACAAGCACCAACACTTGCTTCGTCTCTAATACTACATTTTCTTACCTGGGTGGAAATGGATGTCCAACTTTTCACTGGTTCTGAGCTACGCCGAATTTCCTTAAATGGCACCAGGCACAAACGGACATAGTCACGCCAGCAACTTCAGGTGTTTTAGCTTGTAGCTCCAGTGGGTTTGTATTACATTATCTGATGTGCTTTTTTTGTTTCCTCAGGGCTAGGGAATCCACAGGGCACACACCTGTCTCTACATAAAAGTCATCTTTCTCCAGGTGAGGCTATGAGTTGCTGGTGGAATTGCCCACTTTGAGTCAATATGCAATTGGCTAAAATAAATTCTAGGTCTCATTCAGTGCCCAAAGCAAATATGTCCTGCTGGTCTTTGATCAACTTAAGAGTGTCAGACAATTTAACTATCCCCCCAGACCCAATATGCCTGCCCTCCATCCCCTCATACATCCCCTTGGAACTGCTCTTAAAGGCTGGCCAGGGAGCAAAATAGACCTTGTGTCTACCCTGGTGTGGCGGCTCCTAAAGTTACCTCGCCTCTGAAACTCCACCAGAAGCCTCCTTCTTTATGGCGTAGGGACTGGGGGAAGGATGGTCAGAGTGAGGGAGGGAAAGGGGAAACTCTAATATGGCAGTTACAAATGCAAAGCAATGGTCAGTTCCTGGTCAATCAGGCAGCAGCTGGTACCACCTCCAAAGGGCACTTGTGCTTGGGGAGAGGAAGTGAACCACCTGCAGGGGTTGCTGAGGCTTTGACCTTCACCCCAGGCTCCTGGCTACAGACTCCATTCACACTAAGTTGGAGTGTCTCAGAGACCCAGGGCATTCTCCCCCAGACTCATCGAGTCAGGGACCATTGGGTGTTACTTCCACATACAAGCTGGACAGAATAGAAATGCAGATCAGCTTCTTTAGCATTTGAGAGCAGGTCAATGCTGGGAAATGCTCTCCTCGGACAACCCCTTTTGTCTGTGATTTTCCAGTGTTTTTCACTTTCTTGGTAGGAAGACAGGCAGGTATTGGGACAATAGACTAAGTTGATGTTCACTTTTTGGCCATTTGGGGAAAATGAAGAAATGACTGGAAAGTTTATTGAAGTGGTCCAAATTTATGACAATTTTATTTTGAACCCATAATTCCTGGTAAAATTGGAGGTTAACAACACGTTGCTTCTTAAATTGAATGATATAATTATAAAATTATCTCCACATAATTAACTCAGGATTATGTTTCATTCTATTTAGCATGTAATTGAAGCCTGTTATGCTTTAGCTATAGGAATAGCAATTCATTTAAAAGGGTTACTTAGACACTCCACTATGTCGACAAAATAGCTTATCATACCATTAGGACCCTCATTCAGTCTTGCAGGGAAAGCCATCAGGTGGAGTGGCATATATGTGTATGTAAGCAAGTGTACACGATTTGACTTCCAGTCTTCATTGTTTAATTTGGTGCAGGAGTGAAAAGCACCACTTTCTATGCCTTGAGTCAAATTTATCTCAGCAATGAGACTCACTGCTTCATGCAGTAATTGTCTGGAACTGGAAAATCTAGTGCTGTGTAAAGTTATTGGGCTTATTTAGAAACCCAAGACAGAAAATCTTGCCTATTTTGAGGTCAAGAAAAGTGTGGGGGGAAAAAAAAGTCCTGAAATGAAGATGTGTGCATGTGTTTGAACCCTGCAATACCAAACCACACAAATAATAGTGTTTCAAAACAGGCCCCTGGATAGTGTCTCTGGAAAATTCTAACTAGACTCCTGAGTTTCTATTACCAGTGAATATTTCTTCCCGCCATTCTGCATGACCTCCTATCACTGTTTCACTTTTTTCTAACCATGTGAATATTCTCTCCCATATTCATTAATTCTTTTTTTCCTTTTCCTAAACAAATATATAGATGCCTCATTGGTTAGTGGGAGCAAAGAAGGTGTGGTTTCTCTACCAAAAATGGAAATTGGGCCATGGAGGGTACAGCTGCCTAAGCTAACACACAAGGAGGGGGCTGAAACTTCCACTTATTAGAGCCTCTTTCTCGGTGCCAGGAAGTTTACAGTCATTACCTCACAA
Source organism: Bradypus variegatus (assembly GCA_004027775.1). Classification (NCBI taxonomy): domain Eukaryota; kingdom Metazoa; phylum Chordata; class Mammalia; order Pilosa; family Bradypodidae; genus Bradypus; species Bradypus variegatus. The sequence goes on along the minus strand of PVKY010001582.1, from coordinate 22,239 downwards.
CAAAACCCTTACACACAAAAACAAAACAAAAAAAAAACAAACAAAAAACAAAACCTGTTAAGTAGATAAATGTTGCTCTTTCTATTTGAAAGATGAATAACTGGGCCCTGGGGAAGTCTGAGTAACAATCTCTTACTTAGTGGTTGGTAGAGCCAGGATTTGAACCCAGGGCTTACTGATTTCAAAACTTTATACTTGCTACTACATCAAACTTCTTTTCGTTCTAAGCGACATTATACAAATGTTTGCATAAAAAAATGTGAAATCCGAGCTGTCCTCAAGCCAATGTTTGGGACAGCAAACCTCCTGGCATATGAAAACAAGCTCAGCGCGAAAGCTTTCTTGTGAGGCTTCAGTCTTTTTCCAAATAAGTTGATGTTCGGAAGCAAGCATATCCAACATTGATCTTGGTGACTGAGATTTTTCCAGTTTTCATCCAGATGCTTTAGCATTGAAAAGCATAATCTGAGACTTAAAACGACAGCCTCTGAATTACAATGGCGATGCTTTACTGGGGAACCCTCCTTGCAGTAATGGCGCTGGCCATAGCAAGAATGGAATTCTGCAAACGACTAGTGAATTTGTCATTTCCCTTAATGCCTTAACCTAAGGAAATCTAAGGACTTCTTTCAGAATTTGGATTTTGTGTGCGTGTGTTGGGAGTGGGAGAATGAAGTTACCAAAAACCTTGGCACTAAGTTTTAGCTAAAAAGCAACTTCCCACCGACACTAAATGAAGCCAGAGGCAGAGGCCAGAGAAGTGTCGGTGAAGTTGGACGGAAGCGACCAGACCGCGGCTGGGAGGGGCCAACAGGCGCAGAAACGAGGCAGCAACACTTGAAGCGAGCTTGGCAGCTGGAGCCTGTGATTACCCATCCAAAAAAGAAAGAAAAGAGAAGGGAAGAAAAGAAAGTTAGTGGAGGGGGTAGAGGTTGGGGAAAGGAGGAGGGCAAACCACCACGCCAGAGCCTGTCAGTCCCCTTCTAGACAAAGGACTTGGCGGGAGAAGAGCCCCGAATGCGCTTGCTGAAAGGAGTCACTCCAAGCGTTCCGCAAGCACGCGCGCGCGAACTGCGCTGCAAAGTTTCACGTTTCGGACAGATGGAGATGAGCGGAGGCCGTCCCTATTTCTTCCACACGATCCCTGCAGAGACATAGCCTCACCATCCCCTGGTCCGCACTGAGGACTCTCGGCGGGGAGAGGCTCCTTCCCTCCTACTTTGCCCATCCCCAACTCCTCTGCGGAAGAGAAGGCGCTGCGAGTCCCCGCAGCCGCGCAGCCTCACTGGGCGCCCACCTCAGATCTTCTTCCCTCCCCAGGAGACTGAAGCGGGGGTAACGGGGTGGGGACCTCGGCTGGGGCGCCTTCCAGGCTGAGGAGGTTAAAAGGCGGTTCCGGAGGCAGATCTCGGAGACCCTTTGTTCCAGCTCTGGGCGATGCGCGGGACTCAGCCCTGAAAGGGGGCGGGTCAATGGGGCGGGTCCCGGACGCTGGACCCAAAGGTAGTTCCCCCTTCCCGGAAACCAAGCCCAAGGCATCCTCCGAGGACACTGGAGTGGGGATGGGGGTGGGGGTGGGGGTCGGGTAGGGAAAGCCCTACCCTCCGCCCGAATTTGTTGCCGAGGCCTCTGTGCCAACCTGGGACTAGGGGCGGAAAGGGAGCAGCAGATTTGGGCCTCACCTGCCAGCTGGGACCCTGGAATCATTTCTGAGGAGCCCCACCCCTACTTTACGTGCCTCCCAAAATGCGGGAACTGAGCCTAAGCTGAAGAGCTGCAATCCTCCCGGCGGCTGAGCACGTGGCTATTAATAACAACGAACAATAATAATAACGCCATCATTGTCAGCTTTACCAGCCAGAGCCGAGAGCGCGGACACATCACGCATGATTACATCACATAATTATGAGCCAATTTAATGAATATTATTACATTTTCGGGCGACTTAAGAATGGCCGTTTACTTTTTTATGGGCTGGCAGCATAAATATAATGAAGTATTTGAGATGGTTAATAAACATATAAATGGTCTACATGGAATCTGGCCGCTGGTCGAGCGAGCGGGCCTCCCCCAGCAGAGCTCACAGACGTGCATACACAGAAACTCAGCAACCCCGACGCTCACGCATGCCCCTCCCTTCCAGTCTCCAAGAACCAAGCGCTGCACGCGGCTGCCAGCACCAGGTTCCGAGAGAAACCCAAAGTCTCTGCCACCCTTCCTGGCGCCACACTCCTCTTCACCATCTGCAGACTTAGAGAAGGCCTCGTCCTCCGCCGCGAACCCGACCCAGACGCGCGGAAAGGAGTCCCTGCACCCAGGGCCGGAGCGGGGGCTACGGTGCGCGTGTAGAGGGGAGTGCCGGCTGTGTGTATGTGTGTGCGCGCGCGCGTGTGTGTGTCGACGTGGGTGGTGGGTTTCTACCTCGCCCGGCGAATCGGTGCCTTCGAACTTGGCGCCGTGGCCCTTTGTCATCAGTTGCTATTAACCTCCCAGCGCGCGGCGGCTCCGCCTGGCAGGCTGCAGTTTTCGGCGGAGCCGGGACCCTCCCAGGGGCGCTTGTAGAGCTGCTGGGGCGGGCATAGAATGGGGAGGTCGGATATTAAACCAGCGGGAGACAGAATGACTTTTTAGCAGAGCCCGAGCGAGCAAACGCTTCCCCCAGCCCTCCCCTCCTCAGCCGGGGAGCGTATTTGCATATATAGTGTCTGAGAATTTGTTTTGCACGCAGTATGCCCGGGCACACCTGTGCCAAGCGGCCTATCAGCCCCAATCGATTTGCACTTTTCACTCAAGGAAAAAAAAAAAAGGTGGAGCCGTCTTGGTGATCAGTCTAGCGTCAACTGCTTGGCTCCCTCCCGCGCGAATTTTCTGGAATAAGGCCCATAGTGGGTCCACACTGGGCAGTCGTCGGGCCCATCTTTATTCTCTAGTCTTGACTCCAGCTTGGGGATGGGCTTTACTTACTCGATTTTTTTTTTCGTGGGAGAGGCCGGAGCGACCTGAGGAGAAAGAACTTCTGGACCAAGGGGCAAGGCCAGGCCCTCGCCGACTCACACCCTCGCAGGACAGTCAGCTCCTAGAGATCTCGGGAGGGAAGGGGTCCTCCGGGGCGGGGGATCCCAGGCCCTCGCTTAGTTTCTGTCCCGTCTGTGGAGGATTGTGGAAAAAACAAGGAACTCGGCTCGGCGTGGGCAGGGCGGGGGAACAACGACGCCCGAGGGTGGCGTGGGGAGCGCGCTTCAGCAGGGAGATGGGGTGTGGACCCAAGTCTGGGTTGAGGGGAGTCGTTCAACTCTGAGGAGTAAGGACTTTTATTTGTAAATGAACTTTCCTCTTACACCCACTTAGGAAACTAGCCTCCTGCAGGAGCGACCAACCCATGGAGGCACAGTTGTGGGTTCCACCGGCCTTCCGTGTCTTCGGTTAAGGTCCAATTCCGAGGTACGCCGGACCGCGGGTGCAAAGTGGGGAACCGAGCGGAGTCAACTGGCCTTCCCTGGTGGCCTGATTCTGCTCTCGCCCTGACGCGCACGGGCTTTCTGTCGCAGCAGTGGCTCCCCAGGAGTTAACAAGCTAAGGTTGCACTCTGTTGAATAAAAAATACATATTTATATACATTAAACATAAGACCAAAATAGATTTTCAGTATTTCAAAGGATTTGAGGGTTCATCCAGTCCAATCTCCTATGATAGACAAAAAAAGAAAAAACTGTTCGTGCCACTGTAAGCCTAGTGTCTGGTTGAACGCCTCTGGGGACAGAGACCTCGTTACCTCACAAAGGAGTACGTTATCCTTAACAATGTTATGATTTGAAGACAGGTTTTCTGAAGAAACAAAAATGATTCCTTAATGTTGCTATATTATTTTTTATTAAAATTGAGAGAGGTCAGGTTTATAGAAGTTGCGCCAGGTTTTGCGTGTGTGTGTGTTTCCCTTTCTGAATCTACAAACCCTCAGAACTGTGCGTGGGTGTTGCAGGGTAGCGGTGAGGGTGGGTTTGAAGAGAAGGCTCAATCGGTGGTGGCCCTGGGGCACTCCCGGGATCGGATGCAAGGACTCCAGAGTATCCGCAATGAGACCCCAGTTCTCTGTCGCACCGTGTCTGTCTTTGCAAATCCCAGGGCAATCCTGCTCACGCCAGCAGCCTGCAGCCCGCCACACCGCTTCCCTGCGCAGTTCCCCTCGGCCTGGAGGCGGCGGGCTCTGTTCGCTCAGCTCTGCCCCTCCCGGCCGCACCGGTTTACAATCCTGCCCAGAAAGGCCCTGCGCGTCTGCGGAGCAAACCCATCTGCCTGCGGCTGGCATCGACCCCCAAATACTTAAAAGGTCGCCTTTGGCAACAAATGATTCTCGCTAGTTTTTTTGAGTTTCTTCCACTGGAAGAATAAAACTTACAAAAGAAAAAAGGAAGAAAGTTTGGAAATACAGAAATGGGGCACACAAGGCGCACATCCTTTTGCTCGAGTGGCAGCCTGGACCATGGATCTTGGGCTCCAAGACCCCAAACACTTCCCAGGGTAATCAGAGGCGGAGGGGGTCCAGGGGCCCGAAGCTCTCCCGTCAGCACCTGAGAAACGGGTCCCTTCCCCCGCATCCTTCCTGGGGTGTTTTACATAGTCCTTTGCTTTGAGGGGCTAAAACGACAATCAAATGTGAACAAAAAAGGCGCTTAAAAAAGGAGAGGCTCTTTGTCTAACTTCGGGTAAGTTTTACTGACCACAGGGGTGCTAGCGCCTCTGTCCAGCGCGCATGAGCAAAGCAAGTGAGCAGCGAGCAGGAAAGACAGACCTGTTGAACAGTGGGATTTAAAAAATTCATGTGATGGAGTACACCATAGTTTACGCACTTCCTGATGATAAAGAAATGTGGGCTTAAATTACTTTGGTGGTTCTGTGTTTGCCTGGGAGATATCCAAAGTGTCATCATTATTGGGGAAAAAAGGTACAGCTCTGGCTACAAAAGTAGGCACCCGTACTCTGCTGTGGCAAAGGGCAAATGCCACGTCTACCTAGGGTCAGTCCCTCTGGCCTCTGAAACACGCTTTAGAAAAACTAGTCATTCCACCTTGGACGTCAAGTATTTTATAATAAAGCCTTTTTTTTATTTAATGCAATTTTCAAGAATTTAACCACACAAAAATGCAGAGGGAATGTTCACAATTTTTATGACCACAGTTGTAAATAGAAACATTCATTTCTCATAAATTTATAAATACTTGATACTGCAACTGTAAAATGCACATAGTTTATAAACTGAAAAAAATCTTTGTTTCCTGCTAAAAAGGCATGTCATTTCATCGAGTTTCCTAAGCAGCAGATGGTTATTCACAGAACTTTAAATTACAACTTTTGTTTTTTATAGCTTCCTTAAAAAAAGTTCACACTATTATGTACAAAGTGGAGTTTATTATAGCAGTGAAATAAAAAGGTTTAAGGCAAAGAGATAAGTTCACCCTCGGTCCTCAGGGAGATTTCAGCACTCACGAGCACATCCCCTCGGCTGTCTCCGTCCACAGCTAGACATTTGGACAAGATTCTTTTCCCAAACACTAAACGGAAAACAGTGTAAAGTTACATATATATATATACATATATATATATATATATGTATATATATATATATATATAAAACGTGTGTGTGTGTATATATATATATATGTACTTGGTGAGGAATATATTGAATATATTTAATTTGCACATACCACACCTTCAAAAAAAATAAAATGTATATATTTTTTAAAAAACAAGAAAAGACAAAAAGGGATAAATGATTATTTACATATTTTCTTCCTTTCTCTAGATCCTGGAGGATTCTATCTGAGTTCTCTGAAAGTCAAGGTAGCCACATGTTCCAGTTCTTTAGGCTCATACACGTCTACATGTGTGTGTACATACATAAATACATACATATATATGTATACATACACCTTGAAGGAATATTCTGTATAGCGGAAGTTTGTACTAATAAACAAAACAAAACAAAATAAAACAAAAAGAAAAAGGAATGGAAGAAAATGCCAATGACCTCTCTGGGAGTCCTCTGCTCACCCCAAAGGCGGCGGACCTTGATCCCATTTCTGGGGCCCAGGCTGGCTCTGGGGGTGGGGGTGGGAGGTGATGTTGCAGCAGGAAACCCCCCAGGCCCAGGTCTGGGGATAAGAGCTTCGCTTCACGCCTCGCGGGGCTCGGGCCACGCACCGCGCGGCCACCTCCGCCCCGGGGCCCAGGAAAGCCGCAGCGCGCAGCGGCGGTGCCGAGAGGCAGGGAGGGTTGGCGCTGGCGGCTCGCCCTGGGCTGCGGCGGGTCAGGGCCAGGGAAACAGACGCGGATGGAAGCACGCACCGAGGCGCCGGCCGGGCCTCAGCGAGAAGCAGGGCGAGGGGAGAAAAACGGCAGGAAGGACAGAAGAACGCGCCGTGCGAAGCCGCAGGCCAGCCTGGATCGCGGGCGACTGCGAGGGACGAGGGAGGCGACGGCGGTTTTGCCGCGACTTCCCAGGGCAGGCACAGGGCGCCACCGCGCTGCGAGTCCCCACGGACAAGCGCCGGAACCCGCCCAAAGAGCCCTGGCGAGGAGAAAGAGCCCAGGACCCCGACCGTCCTCCCTCCGCCCCCCGCCTGGTCCCCCTGGGCTGCCGTTGCCAGAGGCCACCGAGACGTTCGGAATCCCCTCCTGCCTGTGCTCACTCCAAAGCCAACACAGACAAAGTGGCAGAACTCAGAGACCAAAAAGGAGCTATTTATTCGGTTCACAGTAGTGTGAAATGCAGCAATAAAAATCTTTGGACTTCAGCAAGTTGTTTTAATTTTTTCTTCGTTTGAATTAAAAAAAAAGTGTACGATGTCCCATAATGGAGCTTAGGGGATTAAAAAAGATGAAACCCTCAGCAGCCCCCTCGCAAAAAAAAAAAATCATAAAATTAGCATAATCTCATAAACACAAAAAACTCAAAAATATTTTATAGTCAGATATTTTGGATTCTACACCACCTGTAAATTATATATACATAGAATATTGCAGAATCATAGTTAACACACATTTTCACTATTAATGCTGGTATAATCTTTATACACTGGCCCTTTATTATTGCATTGTTTACCGTGGACTGAAAACTGGCCTCCCGGTGTCCCTCCGCCCGCCGCCCGCCTTCCCTACTCGCTGTCCGACTTGCCCTCCTTGGCCGTGGTGGAGTGGTTGTACAAGCCCTGCGCCATGAGGTGCACGGCCAGCGTGTTCTTGTTGCCCGTGGCCTTCTTGATCTTGGCGCGCTTGTTCTGGAACCAAATCTTGATCTGGGACTCGTTGAGGCTGAGCTCCTGCGCCAGGCTCTGCCGCCGCTGCTCCGTCAGGTACCTGTTGGTCTGGAATTCGGCCTTGAGCCTCTGCAGCTGCTCCGCGGTGAAGGCGGTGCGCGGCCGCTTGTCCTCTTTGTTCGGGTTCTTCTTCTTTGGTTTGCGAGACCTGGGCCCTGGGTAGGCGTGATGGATAGAGAGAACACCGGTCATCGAGGGTACTGGCCCAACTTGCTCCCCAGAGGTGGATCAGCACACAAGACACACTAGCTGAGAGGGGGGGTCCAACCCTCTCATTTTATGGGCAGGACACAAGCTGGAGAGGGGAAATGACTCGCCCAAGGCCTCTTAGCTGAACTACTGGGAAGACGGGGAGAACTTACTTCTGGGCTTGTGTTCACATCAACGGTCCACGACTCACCCCTGAAGAGCAAAGAGACAGGCAAGGGGAGTCTGCATGTGGGTGGGGGTAAGGGGCTGATGGCAAACAAATTGTGCAGGCTTGGCGGAAAGATTAATCGCAAATGCAAAAGTAAAGCTTTAAAAGTTAAGCTCCCCAGGAAAATGAAACAAACAAACAAAACAAAACTTTCTGGCAGAGCTATCCCCAGCCCTTTCTGATGCTCTTTCCAGGATTAAAGAGGGCCTAGGTGCTGGGAAGGAGATGTGCAGAAAGACCGGGAAAGTGTGGGATGGGCAGAGAAGCTGGAGGATACTTTCAGGACTGCAAAGAGGACCCCTACAAGAACTGGGCAGGGTGCCAAGGGCTGAGGACACCAAGTGGCAGGTGGGTCCTGAGAACAGGAGGGCCTCAGAGTGTCCCTTCTCCACCTTAGCCTCCTTTCTGAAGCCCCCTATGGTTGACCCAGTCTGCCCAAGTTCACCTTTCCTTTAAGGACTAGATGAAGCATGCACATCCTTTCCTGGGCTCAGAAGGGACACTGACCACTGATGGCTCCCCCACCCCCTGTGGAAGTCTCCCCAGCCCCTTTAGGACAGGGGAGGTGACCTGGTCCCTGCTCTGGGATGGACAATGTCGGATGGCCCACCTCCCAGACCCCGGAGCAATCTCACTGGAGGACACACGGTGGGACCATCTGACAGTTGGACAGACTGTCACACTTTAGTTCTGAACTCCACCCCTGTGTTTTCACCCAAGTGCCTCCAACACAACTTAAGGCTCATTTCTGGCAGTGGTGCTTTTCAGACGCCTAGGACCCATTATCGGAAAAAGGCTTGAGTAAGAGGTGCAGAGGGAGGGAAGTGGCAAGCAGGTTTCTTTTTGTTGTGGTCAAGAAGCTAAAAAACCCTGGACCTGCCTCAAACGGTAAACATCAGGGTGTCTATGAGGGAAGAGGCAGGAAAGGGCCGTTGGGGGAGGGGGTTGTGACCTTAAGTCTGGGTTTAGGAATATGTAAGATTCTTGAGTAAACTTTGGGGGAGAATCAGGGCCCAGCTTTCTGGGTAGGAAGAGGGAGCTAGCTAACTGGAGAGAGGCTGGATCCTGAGCAGCTCCCTCCAGCCGGCAGGCCTCCCCGCAGCGCCCCTGTCCCTCTACAAGGCACAGGGACTTCGCTGGGGAGTGCCTGGGCCACACACCCCCAGCTGCACTCCAGGCTGAGAGGGAAGGACCAGGGGGCCCCGAGCCGTGCGTGGAGAGAGGGGTCCGGGGACTGCCTAAGGCCCAGGTTGGGCGCCCAGACCTCCCTCTCGGGAACGAAACCATGCGCTTTTCTTTTAGAGGCAAACTTAGAAAGAGGAGCTGTGGAGGAGGGAGATGGGACATTCTCATCTTTTAGTTTCTAGAAAACACACCCATACTTATGCACACACATGGGCGCGTGGATACACACCCATACACCCACACGAGTCTCTACACGCCCAGGGGCCCCGGCTGCGTTCGGGCGCGCGGCCTTGTTTTGCTGGAGGCCCTGCCGGAGATGCTGGGGAATCGCAGTGAGGCTCCTTTCCGGAGGGAGGGAAGCGGAGAGGGAGGTGCGATGCTGGTGAGCATGTGGGAGAGAATCTCGGCCGAGACCGTACCTGCCTCTGACCCCGCACGCAGCCTCTGAGCTCCCAGGGCTGGATTCTGTCTCTACTCTTGCTGTCGGCTGAGAAGCATACTCATTACACCCCAAACTCCTCTGCGTGTGGGGTTCTTGTTAATGCATATACAATTAACCCTCAGAGAGGCACATGCTATTCTGTGGTCGGAAAATCTCCCTAAAATCTTAATTTCTAGCTCCCTTTCTTTCTTGATTTTATTTGAAAACGCCAAAATTTAGGAGTCCCAGAAACAGAACTAAGACTTAATAAGAAAATTCTCTCCTTTTCTTCTTTTTTAAACGCCAAGACAACTAAACGTTAGTTGATAGGGATTTTAAAACTAAAACAAAACACAGGAAGACCAGCAGCTCCGGGATGGGAATCTGGCTGCGGGGTTCCTGCGGGCTTGGCTGAAGCCTGGAGGCGGCTCGGACTCCCTCCCTCGCACAAAGCGCCCGCGAAGGTTTCTCACCCCGCCTGGGCATTGTGAGGATATATGTTAATTAAATATTCACAAAGGGAAGGAGGCGAGAACAATGGAGCAAATTTCAGATACAGCTAGAAAACTCATGATTTCATCAGAAATTTCCATATCTGCATTTTTATTTATTTTGCGGGAAGGCAGCCGAGGAGAGACTCGGTTGCGTTGTAAGCAAGATAAACGAATTCGGCCAAACAGTTGAGGGTTCTGGGGGGAAAGAGGGGCGCATCCGGTCCACGCTGCCAGGCTCGCACCGAGCTGAACCTTCTCCACTAATGGAGGCCGTTCCTAATGGCGGTTCCCAGACTCAGATCAGCATTTAATGTGCCCAATGATTTCTACAAGGGCACGGATTTAGCCTTTTACAATCTCACACATAAGAAAAACAGACCAAAAGCGACCCCGGCACACATCCCAGGGCTCACACACACACGCCCTCTCCTAAATCTGCTCCTTTGCTACGCCTGGGCAGCCCAGAAGAAACCTCTGTGCGAGAAAGTCTTTTCTTTTTAAGGGACTGCACAAGCCCCGGGCCCGGGACAGTCGCCTGCCCTCCTTCCGAGCAATCTGCAGGAGAGGCCTTAGACCCTCCGCCGCAGGCTCGGGCAAACAAAACTGGGCAAAGCAAAAAGGGCACCTCTCTTATTTCATCACTTCCCTCCCAATCCCCCGGTCCACCCACTCACCCCTCCTCAGCCCTAGCCCTAAAGGTCGGAAACGAAAAGCACGGGACGCTTTCCCTTTTCTTGCCTGGCTACATCTTGGTATATAACTGGATTGTAGGAAAAGAGTCTGGGTTTGGGGGGTGGGGTGGGGGAGTGGATCCCGGGTCTGGTCAGAGTTGGAACGAGGTGGAGAAAGGGCTGCGAGTTTGCGTTCCCGGGCTTGTTTTCCAGCCACCCCCTTTCCCCTCAATAAACCCCAAACAGGATAGGGGGTGGCTTGTGGGCAGTGAGGAAAGGCCCCACTAGGCAGGGAGCGACGAAGGCCCTTCGTTTCTGTGGTTCTAAACCGGTCTGTTTTAACCCGCTTGCGAATGCTGCTCTCTCCTCGCTGCTGCCTGGGCCAGAGTCAGCCGCACACAATGTCGCAGTATGTGTGGTGTGTGTGTCTTTGTGTGTGTTGTGTGGGGTGGGGGTGGGGGAGGCGGGAAGAGGAGGAAGGGGAATCTTCTTCCTCCCTGGAAGTTCCCAGCCGCCGCCGTGGGAGCGTTCCTGCGCCAGGGGCACCCCCAGCAGCCAGGCCGGAGCTCCCCGCGGCGGGAAGGGGTCCCGGGGATCCCCGCCGGGGCTTACCTGAAGAAGGCCTGTCCGAGTACCGCGTGCAGTAGACCCAGGCCGGCCAGAGCATGGGTTGCGTGCCCAGGTTGGCGCTGGCCTGCGAGCTGTCCGAGTCCGAGCTCACCGACAGGTCGCCGCCACCCAAGCCGCGGGCCTTGAGCGCTCCGTCCAGGGGGGCACCGGGGTCGCCGCCTTTCTTGGCCCCGCCGTGCAGAGAGAGCGCCTTTGAGCCGCCTTCACCGTCGCCGGGAGAGTCGCTCCCACCGCCAGACAGTGGCCCGCCCGCCCCGGGCAAAGAGGAGGGGTGCTGCCGGGGCTCGCGGGCTCCGGACAGCAAGAGCTGCTCGGCGCCGCCCGCGCCGCCGCCGCCCTCTGCACCGCCTGCGCTGCCTCCTCCTCCTCCGCCTTCTTCTCCTCCGCCTCCTCTTCCTCCCCCTCCGCCCGCACAGCACGTTCCGGCGTCCTTCCTCCGGCCGAACTCCGGCCGCAAGATGTTGTCGATGAAGAAGTTGGTGATGCGGTGGGGATGCTGGTGGTTGCCCGGCGCCTGCAGGACCACGGGCAGGATCAGAGCGCGCCGGCGGCCGGTGTCCACGTCGCTGGGGCTGCTGCCGCCGCCGCTGCCGCTAGAGCTGCCCCTATTGCTATTGCTGGATTCTGGCTGCTGCTGTCCTTCCACCGCAGCCGCCGCCGCTTCGCTGGGGTTTGGGTCATTCTCCTCCATGCTGTTCATAATATATCCCAAATTGTTTCTCCGGGGGACCTCCCTCCACACCCCCCAAAATAATCAGCCCTCGGCCCGCCGGCGGCACGCACTGAAACCCGCGCGGAACCTTCCGAGGGTGTGGGACGCTGCTACGGCCAGGGCTGTTGTCTTAAAAGCAGCCGGCCTCTCTCTGAGCCAGGCCACGTTCGAATCCAAGAGTTGGGTTAGAAAAATAATAATTCCCCCTGCGTGCAGAGACGCCGGGAAATGTAAGAGTCAGGTCCTTTTTTTTTTTTTTTTCTTTTTTCTTTCCAAGCACACCCAGATGCTAAACAGTAACAACAGTAGCAGTGGGGACCAGGAGGCGCCGGAAATGCCTACCCCTCCTGCCCCTGTCTCCTCTGTCTCTGTTCTCTTTGCCTTTCGCTTCCTCCGGCTCCGGCGCTGCCGCCCGGGGCTTTAATCCTGGACATCCAGGCAGCGCGCTCTCCCCGCAGCATTCACGCTCTCGCTCCGGCCCCGCTCCAGCTCGCGCAGCCAGCCCGGCCCGGCCGCACCCGCCCCCTTACCCCGGCTCCCCCGGCGGGGCCGGCCGCGCGGCGTCCTCGAGGGTGCGGAGCCGGAGCCGTCAGCGCGGGAGCCGCCGCCGCCGCCGCCGCCAGCACACACATGGAGGGGCGCGGGCTGCAGGCTGCGCTCGGCGCTGTGGCCCCTCTACGCGCCGCCGCCTCCCGCTGGCGGGCGGGAGCGCACAACCGGCATGGGGACGCTCCCCCGCCGCCGCCGCCGCCGCCGCGCCGGGCCCCCTCGGAGCTCCGGGTTCCAAGTTGCATGGGTGAGGGGCAGGGAAAGGGCGGGGGCGCACGCGGGCGGGCGCGCGGAGGGGCTGGGCCGCCGCCCTCGGCTCCCTCGCAGGCTCCGCGCCCTCGCGCTGCCTCGGCCTCTCGCGCTGGCTGGCGAAATTTAGAGGCCACTTAGCTGAACCTGAAACACTTTCACTCTGGATTTTTGTTCTTATTTTTAATAGAGCCCCCTCGAGTGACGTCGCGAGCCGGTCTCCTGGACACGTGCCTCGGGCCAATGGCCGCGGCGCCGCGCGCCCACGTGACCCGCCGGCGGCCGCTCGGTGACAGGAGCCGGCCCGCTGCCCCCTCCTCCGCCGCAGCCCCTCCCCTCCCCTCCCCCTCTTAAAGCGGCCGCGTCCTCCCGGCTCCTGGGTGCAGGAAAATAAGGTTTGCCGGCAGAGCGAGCCCCTAAACCCAGCGACACCCCGGGACGGCGTCCGCTTCGTTCGCTTTCGCTTTCGCTTCCCAGTTCGTTGATTTGAGAAACCGCCGCAACGGCCCAGCCAAGTCACTGTGTTATGTATATAAGCGCTCGCGCTGTCAGATTGCTATTTTTAACATTTCCATATTGTTTACTGTGGGGAAAAAATCCCACAATTCCTTGCACAAAAATGCATAAATAATATTAAATGAGCAGCCGAGATACAAAGAGACTTTTGTAATCCGCTTTACTTGCTGCTGGAGAGGAAAAGTGTCACTTACACTTGACTTTGGTAGCCCTGGCAGCTTCCGCTTTTAAACGCAGAACTGGTGAGCAGGACCCCTCCTCCTTTAGACACGTATTTTAAGAGTGTGTGTGTGTGTGTGTGTGTGTGTGCAGGGAGACGTGTGCATGTGGTAGAATTCTACCCGATTTTCATGAAACACATACATGGATCCAGAAGAGCGTGGGAATATGGTTTGGGGCTCAGTTTGAGGAATGGGGAAATAAGAAGCCTCGGGGGTTATAATTGACTCTTCTTTTTGAAAACAAAAGGAGGGCTGACCATTTAATGAAACCTTCAAAATTCGGAGAAATACACCCTAGAGCAGCTGCCTCCTCCTTCTCCCGCCTCCACCTTCCGAAACGCCCCACTCCCCCCGCCAGCGTCTCTATCCTTATTAAGGGGTTACAAGGCCGTTTCCTTCATTTTTTTTGTCTTAAAATCATTCAAACTAGTTTCGCAGAAGAGCAAGGCCAGTTTGAAAGGGGAACTAAGAATCAAATGGTGAAGTGGGGGAATGGCAGCAGGGTAACCCCAATTTGTTTCTCCCCTCTGTTTACTCTGACCCTTTGTAAACTTCCTTTCCACTTGTTGTCAGAAGGTCCAACAAGAACTTCTGTTTTCTCTTCTTCCCCCTTCTCCCTCAGGCTCCTTCTTTCCACTTCACCACCGCGGACACACACACCCTCCGAACACCCGTCATTAGCCCAGGAGCGCCTTCTCATCATTTAAAATGTACTTTGTGTAAATTTGTGAACCTCAAGAAACATCCCAAAGGGCAACTCTGAGTGGGAAAGAGCATTCGCAAATATGCACTCGGAAAGACGGGGTGGGGATGGCGGGGTGGTGGAGAAGAGAAAGCCGGACACCTCTAAGTATAACTGGCCTGGAACGCGACGGGGCCTGGCCCTCCGTGGGGCTCCCGGACTCAGGCTGCGCGGCCGCGGAAGGTGCGGAGCAGCCGAGGTCCATCCCAGCGCCAAGCTCCCGGCCTGAGGCAGGCGGCTGGGGAGCTGCCAGGCCGGGAGAGAAGAGGTGGGCGTCTGGGCAAGAAACTGCCCCAGGCAGTTGAACGAGCCAGGCGGCCCCTGAGGCGTGAAAGTTACCCCCTAGCCAGGTTCAGCTCTCCTCTCGTCCTCACCTACGTCCTTCCGCTCTCGTTCTCTATGCCCTATCCTGCTGCAGGTTCCAGAGTTCTGGGAGGGGACAAGAAGCAACAGTTACCAAGGCGCTGCTCCAAGGGAAATTAACATGCCAAGGGGTGGGGGGAGTGGGAGGGCGCCCTGGGAGGAGATGCTGGGCTGGGATCACCCTGCGGCTAAAGGTGGCTAGGCTGAGGGCAGGTAGGGGGTGCGCAGCGTTCTGGAGAACGGAGCGAGGAGGCTCAGCTGTCCTCTGTGGTCCTCAGGCAAGCTGGGAAGCCACTTCTCACTTGGGGCTACTCATCTCTCTTCTTGCCTCCCTCCACCCATCCCCACTCCCATTGGAGGGCTCTTCCCCAAATTGTCTCGCGAGGCACAACACCGGCTAGGGTTGTTATGAGTTCCAAAAATCGAAACCCCAGGAAAATGGAGCTGGTGATGCTTTATGGAAACACCCTATTGACACGTGTTTATTGTGATGTTGGTGGTGGTGGTGGTGTGTGTGTGTACTTTGAGAACTTCCTTCAACTCGGGGAGTCGATAATCATTCCCAGTCAGGAAATGGGCAGTTCCAATTACTTAGGATCTCCTGAAGACGAGGAGGTGGGTGGTGGGAGGACCTGGGGCTGTTTTGCTTCCCTCTGAGTTATACGAGGTTAAGTTCGCCACCTGTCCCACGAAAACCGATTAGTCCCTCTCCCGAGAAGTACTTTCTAATACTTATGGTATTAGTGCTGCCTCTTGTTGCCTTGGCATTAAATGAGTCCAATGTCCTGGACTTGTGCTGTGTTTACTCCTGTCACCCAGACCCAAATTCACGGCTGCAGCATACACCCTGGAAAGCAGTTACCTCCCAGACAAAACAAGCCTGTTTGTCTGTGGTGTTCTGCGGACACCGGGTCTTCGGGCTCCACTGTCACTCTGATCTGAGGAAAAAGGGAGTTCCTTAGGAGCGTTGGACTTGGGTTACTGGCCAGGGGGTAGGGGTGGGAAAGGGGTGGAGTGAGAAGGAGGAGAAAGAGGAAAGAAATAATCAGAGGACTACCCAAAGCGACCCAAACATGGAAATAATTCCTGGAAAGAGAGTCCCCTTTGAGTGCCTGCCATCCGAAGTACGAAGATGAAAGGTGGGGGGATCTTGGCCAGAGCTGCAGAACGTTGATTTGCCCGGGGCGGGGCTGGGATGGAGGAGAGGTAGGGGAATCCCAAGTCTTAAGAACACAGAAATCGCCTGTCTCAGGAAGCTTCTAAAACTAGGAAATCCCTGGCGAGGGCTTGCGCCCCTCACTCCTCACCCCTAATCTGGGACAGGCTCCGGCTGTGCTTCCTGGGGTCCGGGGAGAGTCAGCATTTTCAGGTCTCTCCTCTGATCCCTGGGATCTGTTGAGCGCGGAGAGGCCCGCCCTGGTGCTCCGCGGCCTGGCGCGCCAGCTAGACGCGCCTCCCCACTTTGCCAACTGGAGCCGCCGCCGTCTTGATCTTTTCCGCTCAAGATTCAGGCCTGATTCAAGAAATCCCTTTCCCCCTTCTCCCCTCATCGGAGACCCAGAGAATGTATGTAAACCACCGGTTACACAGGACTAGCCTCCATATTTCCCGGGTTATATGCAAAAATAGAGGTCCCTGGAGAGTATAAAAAGGAAAAAAAGCCTTCAAGACACGAGGAGTTTAATAAAATTAATGCTGGTATTACAAAAAAAATTTCGGCGCATGGCTTCGGATGACAGCAACGCCCCTGGAAACGCTGGTATGCCCAGCCGCGGATGCAGCCTCCCAGTTTGTTCTTAAAACGAGCCCGGTGGAAGGCGACTTTTCTGGCTACTCTGCTGTCCTCCTCACTTCCCACGCTTATCTCAGTTGATATGGTGAAGCTCGGAAATAACGAAAGAATTAGAGTGGCCTCCTCTTGCTGGGGTCATCAGTCACTAGGTTGCTAGAGACGCCCAATAATTTCGGAGAGGGAAATCGCGATAAAAACATAGACCAGTCTTGCGCCGCGCGGCTGAGCCAGAGTCGAGCCTCGCACGGCGGGACCCCGGGCACCGAACCCAAGGAATTGAGGCGGAGGGAGGAGAAATGCCTCCGGCCTGGGCAGAGAGCCACCCTGAGCTCCTGGGGCCGCTGCCCCGACCAGGCCTGCAGACAAAGACCGAAAAGAAGGGGCGCAGAGAGGAAGCAGGGCTACGTAGTGCGGGGGCAGGCGGGGACCAAGGTTGAGTGTCTCTGCTCACCTCCCAAGGATGAAGAGGACAGACCTACAGACCCACCGAGTGAATTCGGGTGCTGCGGGGGGGGGGATGGGTGCTCAGGGTCAGGAACCCTGTCCGAATAACCCCAGAAAGGAAGTGGTTAAACGCCACAGTGGCAGGCCAGAAAGGGGCCTCCATGGGTCGTAGGGTTTGGGGGTGCTCATGCCTTTATGCGGCTTCTCCCGGGGCCCAGCCGCAGGCCCGCCAGGGGCTCCCAGCTCTACAGAGGAGCAGCGTCGTGCCCTGCCGAGCCCAGTCTCTGGGTTGGTGCCCGAGAGAGGCTCAGCCGATGAAGGCTGCGGACACTAGCATTTCCCTTCCAGGTTCCGCTTGGAAAGCTGGAGAAGCAGCAGCCGGGGTTGAGCAAAAGCTCCCTGAGTGTTAGGGGAGTGGAGAGGATGAGGTACCCACTGGCGATTGCCCTCCTCTCTGGGCCAAGGGGAAAGGACAGTGCATGCCTGGAGGAGCTGGGGAGAAAAGGGTAGGGTGAATAGGTCTCCAGAGCTGGAGATTAAAGATGCGGAAACTGCCCCTAACTTGATTTCTCATGAAAACAGAAGTTTCTCAAGGAGAATACCTAGGGATTCCTCTAGTAAACCCCACACCAAAATAACTCCACTTTGCTCTGGACCCTCCCTTGGCATTTCTCTAGAGCCAGGTGACTCTCTTTGGGTATCACATTGCACCCTTGGGGTCTCTCACTTGGTTGCACTGCTATTCTTTAATCCTGGTGGAATTTGGATCCCTCTGAACGTTGGGCCCACTTTAACTGTAGGTGAATCACTGCACCTTTGTCAAACTGACCCACAGTCTGGAGTCTGGGGTTGGGGGTCTTCTCTGAGAAGCTGCTTGGGGTCATGGTTACCTAACATCTCTACCTTAATAAAACATCCCCTCAGAATTTCTGCAAAACAGAATAAATGGCACATTCCAAACAAACTAGAAGGGAACAATAAAATTAGTTGTGCAAAAGAATTTGCAAAATGGCATGTATAGCTTGAGCTGGTTTAGAAAACCAGGACAGGAAGGAAAAACATAAAAGGATAATGAGCTGGAAGAAATTAATTAATTAATTAATTAATTAATTAATTAACTACTCATCCCAATCTTATGATTATTTACAAATGGTGGAAGAAATACTATTATCTTCCTTTTGACCTTTCTAAGGAAAACAAGAACTTCAAAAGGAACTTCTGAAACATCTGCTTCACCTTAAAGAGCAAGGAGTTTCTTTTCCTCTCTTTCTTTTCCTAACAGGCACAGGTAATTACAGAGAGGAAAGTATGGCGTAAACTCCCCTATGCTGACTTCCTATTATTTCCAGAAATATTATTTGAGTAGCTAGATGGTTTCCAGAATTTTGGGTAACTACTGATTTAACACAAATCATCTAGATTCCAGTCCAAAGAAACTACCTAAAGACAAATAACTCATTAGTCTAGGTTTAATGTAAGGAAGAAAATATCTAAACCACCACCTCCCAATAACAACCGAATAGTTCTTAGTTGGGGACTCCCCGTAGAGTTACATACTGGTCAATCTGGGGGAGACAGATTTTTTAAAGTACATTTACGTTAAAGCCATGGCATTGATTTCTTCCCTGTGTGAAATAGAAATATATTGAGATATGTAGTTTTATGTAAAAGGATGACACTAAACTGTGAATTGAATCAAACATTTCCTATAGTTAAATTATTCATTGATTCCACTGAGTTCAGTGAAGTTGGTAATTTCTTTTGAATGAGCATCATTAATTTGTGTACATTCTTATGTGCATAGTATGTGGAAGGTATCCATGTACTTGCTCAATTCCTGTATTAAATATACAAGCACACTCCTGTGAAGCATGGTGACCTTTTACGAATACAAATGTTCAGTAATGAGCTCTGGGTACTCACACCCAGTTGCTTCCTGCAAAGCAGTATTTACCAAGGTGCAAAGGACCTCTCCTTGGGAGGATATCCTTCAGTGTCCCCACTGAGCTCACAGGACCAGTCTCTGACCTGGCCCTCGCCTTCCTCCCTCCTTCTGCCTCCTCAGGGCACTTCTGTTTCCTTTGAAAGAAAAGTCCAGCAAAGCAATATTTTAAAGTTAAGGCACATGATAGATGTGTACACTCTTTCTCTTCCCACAATTTTTCCCTTTCCTCCATCACTTGAAAAAGACTCCACTTCGCTTCAGGTAGTTCTTCATGGTGTATTCTATTTTATAGAGTTTAAGGATTTTGTGTTTGTGTCTCAGTTCAGCTAATCCCTTAAGACACAACAGCCTCTGTGGTGACGGTAAAGTTCAGCAACTCTACCATTTGGAGTATTAACACCGGGTGGGAAAGAGAAATGGGATACGCACCAGGATTTCCCACATATGTAGCTAATACCCTTAAATTCCTCGGGATTTACACCTCCCCATCTACCGGGAGTCAGAAATGTGGAGTGTTCTAATTAACTGCCTGCTTTGAGGTCTCAGGTCGCACTGCCAGGACGAACTGCGACGGCGGCGCAGCCTCTCGGTTACAGATGTTTGGAGGCCGCGCCTGCACCGGGTGGGGCGGGGACTCTGAGCGTGCTGCCAGCCCGGCTTGAGTGTTTGGCATGGAGGGACGGCAGGCGCCCAAACAAAACAACACACTGGGCGAAGCTTAGGTTTTTCTGTCTTATTTGCAGATACAAGTTCAGCTGATAGACGTCCAAAGCAGCTCTGAAAATCTCGGGCCTTGGAAACAGAATGTAAAGCCCAGTCTCGTTCAGTTTAGAAACCCCTCTTAGGCTGCTTTCTCTTAGGCAATCGGCGAACAGATAGGATTTCGAATCGAAAAGTAAAATCCCTAAAGAGGGCTTGCCAGGGCCCGAGGCTGAGTTGGAACGCAGGCTTGAAGCCCTTCTGCCCGGAGGAGAAACTCCTTTCCTCAGTGAAAACAACTCCGAGAAAACAAAAACACCGAGAGGAACGAAAGCAGGGGTGACCGCCTGCACGTTAAGAAACTAACCCCGGCGCCAGGAGAGCTCCCTCTCCGGGAAAGGAGGCGCCTCGCAATTCTAGGCTCGCTGGGAAAGGTTCCGCGCAGGTTCGGGGCGCTGAGCCCAGGTGTCTCTCGGGTCCGGGAGAGAAAGTCTTGTGGGCCGCATTCTTGCGGCACAAACCGCGGTCCAGTCTGCTCTGTCTAGCGG
This sequence comes from Bradypus variegatus, assembly GCA_004027775.1. Classification (NCBI taxonomy): domain Eukaryota; kingdom Metazoa; phylum Chordata; class Mammalia; order Pilosa; family Bradypodidae; genus Bradypus; species Bradypus variegatus. Next base: position 2,327 of record PVKY010001582.1, on the reverse strand, counting down.
GATGGGGAACGAGAGAAGTGCTCCCTGCATCACCTAGGGATGACTCAGAGGTGGCTCGGTTCGAGCACCGGGCCTGACGCTTATTTAAGTCACTAAACACAAGGCTTTACCCCTCAGGGGAGACGTAAACCGCCGGGGAAGTGGTCTCGGTGTAGAAGGTGGAGGTGGGGGAGCTCTGTAGTGGATTTTCTCTCCGTGCGCCCTCAGCGCCCGCCTGGCCCAGCACTCACGCAGAGCCAGGATGGGTAAGCGTGTGGATGGGTGGGTGGGTGAGCGCGGAAGTTTACTCGCTCGGATGTGACCCTGTCTCTTCCAGAATTAGCAGTTTCCACCGAGGAGGGCGCGTCTCTTCTACCCCTTTCTGAACTTCCTCGCCGCTGCTTCTGGTTGGTTGAGGGGATCCCTTTTTGGAACTTCAAGTCCGTGACCCCAGGAGCGCCCCCGGATCGTCCACCCGGCAAGTTTCCTCCAAGGATCGAGAAAAAGCCGTGCCTGTCTCCCTCCCTGCCGCTATCCGAGTAAGCAGCAAAATGCGTGGCGAACGTCTGCACCCCCACTCTTGTCTTAATCGTATCCGAAGCCGGAGCAGTGATTTTTAGGGGATAATTCCTAGTGACTTTCGCCCGCGACTTGTGATCCTCCGGAGCACGCGAAGACTCGCATCACAGAGAGGGAGGGAGGGGGCGCTGTAGCTCCGGCGCAAGACCCCAGGCCTGGAGAGGTGGGAGGAGAGTCCACACTGGCGCGCTTTTGCGCACGGAGCCGATTCCTGGATGCTGCTGCCCTGACCGCACCCGTATCTTTTAAGGAAGAGGGGGACCCCTGATCCAATCGGTACAGAGAGTGCCCCTGAGTCAGAGCCGGGGATTCCGGGGGCAGACTGGACTTGGGAACTTTTCCTGAGTTGGAAGATTTTCGTGCCTCTCTCCCATCCCCCAAATCCCAAGTATGGCGGGGACCTGGGCGCCTAGCAAGGAGAGCGAAGGGCGCGCGGCGGAGGCTGCCTGAGCTGGCGGAGTGGAGCCCAGCCTCCAAGCCAGCGTCCAGCACCCAGAGCCAGGCCCTGCAGGCTTGGGCGCATTCAGGGACAGCCCCCGGCGACGCGGCGCGCCCCCGCGGCCTGGGGCGCGGATTTGTGAATGAACTGCTGAGCTCTTTGCCAGCTCACAGATCAGAGAGCTGCGATCGCTCCACCGACGTGGTCCAATGAGTCGCTGCAATATCTGCTTAGCGACAAAGCAGGGGGCACGGCCGGGACTCGCCGGTTCCGCACTGCACCGGGGAAGAGACCGGGGGAGGGGGATAGAAAAGAGACAGGAACTTCAAAGCTAGGTTGTCCGGACTCAGCGTAAATGGTAGGCTCTCCTAGAATGTTAGGTTTTCCAAATAGCGTTTTTCCCCGACCCCCACCGTTCCATAGGCATTCCTAACTGAAATGATAGTGCCTGAGCTTCCGGACTCTTCTTTATCCTCCCCTCGCGTTTCCCAGGGGATGCTGGGGGGATCACAGCCCCGAGACCTAATCCTGTTAACATCCCAGCGCGGGTCTCCACGGCTTTCCTGGTCTGGCTGGACTTGCTTCACTAAGTAGCTGTTATTCAAAAATCTCCCCTATTTCCAGTTCCCACCTTTTAAAATTAGAGTCTTTCATGTCCTCCCAAATTTTCTCAGTATAGGAACAGAGGTGGAGCAGACACCCTCGTGTGTGTCGGGGTTTTCTACACCGCAGCTTAGCTACTCAGAGCTCGGTCTTAGGAGTCAACAAATACTGAAGGCGCATGCGCGCTTCCAAACTTGGCTTTCCCTCGTCTCTCCTAGGTAAGTGTTGATTGCATTTTAGAAGGGCCTCCTCAGCATTTTCCCAACCTCACGTTTTAAATTTGTGGGCTATTTTCTGGAGAACCGTGAAGAAGGAGGAAGAGAGGAGATGGGGGTACTGTGAGGGTAGGGAAGTTGCTTAAATGAAAGAAGAAAGAGGTCAGAGGTTAGGAGGGATTAAGGCTTGGTGACCCAGCTCATCCTCAGTGGCCCAGAGCGGGAATCACAGAAGCAGAGGGTACTGACATCTCTCTTTTAAAAGCAGTTTTATTGAGATATATCCACATACAATGCAATCCATCCAAAGTGTACACTCAGAGGCTTTTAGTATAATCACAGAGTTGTGCGTTCATAACCCACAATCAATTTTGAGAACATTTTCATTACTCCAAAAAGGAAAACCCCACACCCCTTAGCAGTCACCTTTCAATCCCTCTGTCTTTCCCCAGCCCTACATGACCACTAATCTGATTCTTTCTCTATAGATTTACTTGTATTTATATTTTATG
>PVKY010001581.1:0-30821 GCA_004027775.1 Bradypus variegatus | reverse complement strand
TCGGCCATCTGCAAAATGAGATCGAGAGACGATCCACGAGGCCACGGGAAAGACACGCCGCCCGCCTCGCAGGAGATTCCCATCCGTGGCGGTGCCTCGACTCTCGCCCCGGACTCGCCCTCCTCGCCCCCCACCCCTTCCAGGCCCCGGCCCGTCCACCTCCCGCTTGGGGCGGCAATTTGTCTCCTTTTGAACCCCCCGCCCCCGACGGGTTTCCCCCTTTGATTCGCGGCCCGGAGGCTTCCCCCCGCTTTGAAATGCAAACCCGCCTCGGCTGGGGCCCGCCGCGGGCCAGGAGCTATAAAAGGCCTGGGTGGGGCGGGCGCGGCTGCAGGGCCGGCTAGTTCAGGTGAGCAGTTGCTCGTCGGGGCGCCGGCAGCGGCGGCTCCAGGGCCCAGCATGCGCGGGGGGCCCCGCGGCCACCATGTACGTGGGCTATGTGCTGGACAAGGATTCTCCCATGTACCCTGGCCCCGCCAGGCCCGCGAGTCTCGGCCTGGGCCCGCAAGCCTACGGCCCCCCGCCGCCACCCCCCGCGCCCCCGCAGTACCCCGACTTCACCGGCTATTCTCATGTGGAGCCAGTCCCCGCTCCCCCTACAGCCTGGAGCGCACCCTTCCCTGCGTCCAAAGACGACTGGGCCGCCGCCTATGGCCCGGGCCCCGCGGCCCCCGCCGCCAGCCCAGCCCCGCTGGCATTCGGGCCCCCCCCGGACTTTAGCCCGGTGCCCGCGCCCCCTGGACCCGGCCCGGGCCTCCTGGCGCAGCCCGTCGGCGGCCCAGGCGCACCGTCCTCGCCCGAAGCGCAAAGGCGGACGCCGTATGAGTGGATGCGGCGCAGCGTGGCGGCCGGCGGCGGCAGTGGCAGCGGTAAGGACCCTTCCCTCGCCCGGCGCCTCCTGACGGCTCCCCTGGCCACCAGCAGGTGCTAGGGCGCGGCCACGGCCGCCCCTTGTCTAACCTCCGCTCTGGCCCTGTTTCGGTTCCAGAGAGGGGCCCTTCTTTCCACACTGGCCCTGGAGGGCTGTTCTCTCGGCTCCCCTCTTCCCCAGGCGAACTCTTCACCCTTCCGAATCTCAGTCGGCCTCGACTCTCTTTCTGTAAAAAAAAAAAGGGTGTGTGGGGGGGTACTGAGACCCGGGGCAGTGGTTGCCTGGCAGAACCGGAAGTAGGATACATGTCCCCAGACTTTTATCTTTTGGCAGCACAGGTTCTAGTCATCCTGGTCGTTTCTAGCACTGCTTATCCTAGCTCCAAGCAGAAGCTGCAAACCTGCCCCCAGAAGGGGTGATCCACTGCCCCTGCGTGAACCCGGGCAGGTCGGCAGGTTGCTTTCCTTTCCGAGTCTCAGTCTCCCCATCTGCACATTGAAGAGATTGATGGATCATATCCTTTGGACTCAAAAAGAACCCTCTTTGGTTCGATTCGGGAGCCCTACCTTACCTCCCCAGGCCCTCCCTGAACTCTTGACCCTGGGGGAGGGGTAGGCAGGAGCAGTTGGGAAGGTGGCTACTGTTTGGCTCCTGAGCCTGAGAACCTCCTGCCCCCAGGCAGGCCTCTGATCCACCCTCTTCAAAGGCTGGGGAGGGGACAAGACAAAGGCCCAGCTTTAATGAGGGGCAGCCTGACCTCCTTTATGGGACCCCCTTTGTCATGTAACTGGCTGGGCCTTGCCTCAGTAGTGACTCCTGTTGGCCGGAAAGTGAACGTGCCATCCCATTGTCCCAACTGTGTTTGGCCTGTCCTGACAAAGGCCACCTGGCCTTGGGGGCGGGAAGCTGGCCTGCCCACCCTTTGATGTCCAGCTCCTCCTCCTCCTCCCCCAGCTGGGAGTGAGCCTGGGACTTCCCCCACCTCCTCCCTCCCTCCCTCCCCCCCCTCTCTCTTTCTCTTTCTCCTTCTCTCTCTCTCTTCAGCCCCCATCTCCCCACTACACCCAGCCCACCCTCGGGCAGATGCTGGGGAGGGGTTGACCGGTAGCTACAGGTACTGGCTATAATTGTCCCCCTATCCCCTCTTGGGAGTCCCAGGGACACAAAAAAGGACCTCCTCTCTGCCTGCAGGGAGATACAGGGGACCAGATCTCAGAGAACTGCGGTTTATGCCTCAGCTCTACCAGTTGCTTATGACCCTGATGAAATAATAACAGCTAATGTTTATGGACCAGGCTGTGACCTAAGATCTTGTATGTATTAGTTCATTAAACTCTTATAAGAATCCACTTTTAAGATGGGGAAACTATGGCATAGAGAGGTTAGAGGTTAAATAACTTGCCCAAGGCCATATATTCAATAAGTAATGGGGCTGGGATTTGAACCCTAGCAGACTGAACACAGACCCTGGGCTCTAATCTTCTTATACAACAGCTTCTCTTAAATCTTTTCTGGCTCTCTATTTTGCCATCTGTGAAACAAGAGGGGGTAGAAGTTGTGCAGTAGTCTGTACCCTTGTTTGGGTTACAAAAGGACCCTTTTGAAAAATCTAATGAAAGGTACAAATCTTCCCCCTATAAAAAAAGTTACATAATTGGGTGAACAATTTTAGGGGTTTTGGAGACCCCCAGAAGCTTGCTCTATAAACCTTATACTACAGGCTAAGAACCCTGTAGTAGATTATAGGAGGTGTCCAGGGGCCCCAACCTCGGGATCCTACATTTCTGTGTCTAGGACGCCCTAGAGAAGGAAGCCTGCTTTTCCTGCTCTTCTATTTGGTTGCTCCTTCCTCTGATCAGGCAGCTTTGGAAATGGATAGGGAGGTTCCCCATGGGTGGGGACTTGGAAAGAGGCCATCACTGTGCAAGGGGGAAGGGGTGGGCCAATGGGGGTAGAGAACCACAGTGAGTCCTGTGGGAGCTTCCAGGCTGTGTGATGTCAGGCAAATCACCTCGCCTCTCTGGGTACCAGAGCTGCTGAACCCAGCTCAGCCTCTGGTCTCTGAAACCATTGGTAAACTGTTGTCCCTAGCTAGACAGGGAGCCTCTGTCACAGAGGCAAAAGACTTTCTCCTTTTACTCCTAGAGAAAAGAGGGAAGGGCCAAGGGAGGTTTGGGGATTCCCAAGGCTGCAGAGATGCTGCCCCAGCTGCTAGGTTCTGCCTAGGATACAGGAGCCTTGGACTTTTGGAAGCCTCTGCCTATCTGCAGAGGCAATTGACTCTCACCAGTGTGTGCTCTTAGGGTGAGGTTAGGGCCCCTGTCTGGGAGGGAGGCAAAGCCCATCCCCTCTTTGATCTCAGTTTCTCCATCTGGGCATTGAAGGCACAAGGTCTCCAAGGCTGTCTCCTGATAATGCTGTTTAGGACAGCAGAGGTTAAGCCAGTGCCTGCACCACAGCAGGTCTTATGGTATTTATTCAGCCTGCCTTCCTTCTTGGCCAGCCCCTTCTGCCCCCTTTTGAACCTCCAGCATTATGGAAATATCTGAACTGGACAGTTAGAGACCAGACATACAGATGGGAAAACTGAAGCCTAGCAACTATAAGGACTGTTCCAATTTCACACACGTGGAAGCTGAGTTAGTTTAAATGTTTCTTCTGGTTTTCTGTTTCACTTAGGATAAAATCCACAGTCCTTCCTGAGATCTACAAGACCGTACAGCTTCTGTGCCCTGCCTGCCTCCCTGACCTCCCCTTGCCTACACTCCTCTTAGACACACAGCCCCAGTTACTCTAGCCTTATTTTAGTTCCTCAGACATGCCAAGTCTTTCTTCAGGTCCTGTGCATATGTTGTTCCCTCTTCCTAGAAGGCTCTTTCCCCTGACTCGTTGTAAGCCTGGCTCTTTCTCACCCTTCAGGACTTAGCTTAATGGTCACTTCCTCAGTGAGGCCCTCCATGATTTCCCTAACTGGGCTCCTTCCATATCCATCAATAACCTTTGCCCCTATTTCCTTCAGAGCATTAAGCTCCATTTCAGTTTACTCACCTGTTTACTTACTTGTGTGTTCACCTATTGCCTATTCCCACCCATTCCCAGAGGCAAATGCCCATGTGGTCCAGAGCCATGTCTATTTTATCTGTCATTACATCCCTAGCGTAGCTCAGTGAATAGCATTTAATAGATGCTCAATAAATTTTATTGAATGAATCAACAGGGGAAGTGTGAGGAGAGTCAGACAACTCTAGGAGAAGAGGGGAGGCTTTGACACAGGTTTCTGAGGTCCAGGAACTCAAGAATGTCCAGACATGTTCCTTGTCATGCCAATGGAGACTTCTCTGGACTCACTTGGGGAATTGGAGTAGCAGAACCCTGACCCCCCCCAACCCCCCCCCCCACATCTCATTAGTCACACGCTAAGGCCCAGGACTAAGGCTCCGGCTCTATTCTAAGGAGAGGGCGAAGAAATTGGGGAAGATAAGAGACAGGCTGTTTGGCTTCAATCTATAAACAAAATATTAATTAGTTCCAAGTGATTAGTATCATTTGACTGTGCCCAGGATAGGAAATGACTACAAGGGATTCTATTTTTTTGTCTTTCCTCTTTGCATCTATAAATATCAGTTTTTTCACTAGGAAGGTTATAAATCATCCTTCTGTCAAAAGTTCAGCCTCCAATTTCTTATGAATAAACATTGCTTCACCTGTTAATTGCCTGTTGGGGTGGCTAAGGTCCCACAGGGCAAGGGAAGTGTTCACCCAAATGAGGAGACTGTAGCATCAGGGTTTCGATCTTGGTCCAACCCCTTCAGCCTTCGGTTGGGGAAATTGAGGCCCAAGGAGAAGCTGAACCCTCTTCTCTCCACCACAGTTCAGGCCCACTGCCACAGTCACCAACCTGGCCTCTCACTTTCAACCTCTTTCTGCTACTCCAGCTGTCTTGTAAGCCACTGCCAGATTTGCCTTTTCAAGGCATTCCTCAGCTTAAGAGCATTCCATGTCTCCCTATTGCCATAAAATCAAATCCAGTCCCACTTCTGTGATATTCAAAGCCCTCTTGACAACTGGCCCCAGCCCACTGTCTGCAGCCATTCTCCCATCAGTTTGCTTGGATGCAGGGATGCTATTATTGTGGACCGTTAAGAGCTGGGGCTCCTGAGCTCAGGCCAGGAATTGCTTTCCTGCCGCAAGCTCTGGTGCCCCAGGCAAGTTAACTTGGCTCATTTCCCTGAGCCTCAGTTTCCTCCACTGTAACATTAGGATCATCAGAATAGGATTGTACCTCAAAGCAATGGTGCCTGTAAAGCACAGCCCTGCTCCTGGCACACTTAGTATGACCATCTCTGCCAGCTCTTAGCAGGCACACCCCAGACACATCCCACACTCTCTGCCTCTCTAGTCTGGGTCCCTCACTTGCACTGCACTCCCTTCCCTCTCTTGCATCTACACCAATTCAAATGCTACTCTTCCACAGCCGCTGCCTCCAGGAAGCACTCCTGGATCCCTTCCCTTCTAAGCACTGTTTTAATGACATGGATCACTGGCTGTCTTCTTTCATCATTTGTTTATCCCCACCACCTACCATTTAGTATCACCTCAAGGACCAGCCTTAATCAGTCCCATCCTCCTCACTGTGCCTTGCACATAGTGGAGGCTCAGGATAAAGCTAATAACCGTGGCATGGGCTAAGTCCTTACCAGGCACTGTGCCAAGAGTTCTGCATGTATTATCTCATTTAAGCCTCAGAAGAACTCTGAGAAGTGTGAGGCTTTATTAGCTTCATTATACAGATAAGGTTAATGAGTCTCAGAGAGGGTAAGATGGCTTACCCAAACTCACACAGCTAGGATGGGGCAGCACAGGGTTCAAACACAGACTCTATAGTCCAACAAGTATCTGTCAAATAAAGCAACAGGATCAGAAGCCTGAGACCCTCTGTCCCCCCACCCCATGGTGCATCCCAGAAGCTCAGGATGGGGGTTGGGGGGCAGGAGGCCAGTCAGAGGTGGGCTCTAAGAGGCTGGGAGAGGGGGAGGGGTGGCTGGGGTGGGAGACAACAGGGCCCAGGATGTTTAAAAGTGGTTCTTAAGGCAGAAGCCACGTTTGACACCTCATCTCTCAGATGTAGCTGGGAAGGGGAATGACCCAGTTAGAAAGAGGCAGAAGGCTTTTTTTGGTTGAGTGGTTTTTTTCCTCCCCTGCTTTGGCAGATATTGCAGCCTGGAGCTCAGGGAATGATTCTGAGGGTCCAAAATGGCTTTGTTAGCACTGAATTGTCCGTGGGAAGTTACCTTAATTGGTTCAATTATGTCGGGTTGCTTTTGAAATTTCAAAGCAACATTTATGTCTGGAGTCAAGTCCATCTCCATATTAAACCCTCCCCAGCCATGCTTACCTCTCAAGCTAATAGGGGGCACTCCACATGATCCCCCTGAATTAACAGACATAGGGAACAGGCATTAGTGAAAGCCCAGGGTGCTGCTCCTGGCTCAACACCCTCCACTGTTTCCCTTTGCTTTTGGAGTCAAATCCAACCTCCTCACCCCGGCACTCAGGTCCCTGCTAGCCTCTCAACTCATCTTGTGTATCTCCTACTCATTCATTCATTCATTCATTGAGGCAGGCAGTGATATTCTCTGAGTTGCTCTTTGTGCCAAATGCTCTTCTAGGTGCTACAGATACAGCCTGAACAAAGCAAAAGGATCCACCCTCAGTCAGGGGACTGGCCCTCCCTGCCTCTCTATGCTCCTCCCTGCCTCAGGGCCTTTGCATATGCTGTTCTCGTTTTCTGGAATATTCTTCCCCATTCTTGACATGGAAGCCTCCTTCTCAACCTTCAAGTCTTGGTTTAAATGCTACCTCCTCCAGGAGACTGCCCTAAAGCTAAGTAAAGCGGATTTCCCCTCCCTGCCAGCTTAGTCTGCCTCTCAGCTCCTAGCTTGCTTTCCTTCAAACTACTAATCACAACTTGTAATTATTTTATTTGTTTGTTTTAATCTGACCTCCCTCCAGTGAAAGGGGGAATGAACTACCCTAACATATAAGTACTGAGCATCTACCATAGTAATAACGATATGAACTAACATCTACTGAGCACTCAGCATGTGCTCAGCATTTTATCGGGTGCAGGTATTTCTGACCCCTTTGCAGTGCATTTCCCATCAATTAGTGGCTTGGATGAAGGCTGTGGGAGCAGTGGAGATGGGAAGAAGCATGCCCTTTGGAGTGTGAGCTGACCAGACTGATGGACTGACTGTGGGGAGCAAGGAAGAGAGGGCTCCAGGGTGCCACCTACACTTTCAGCCTGAGTGGCTGGATGGAGTGTACTGAGCTGAGGAAGACGGGAAACAGCAGGTTTGTGTTGCGTATTCAACAAGGACTCATCAAGGACTCACTGGGTGCCAGGCGCAGTGGTAGGTGCTGGTTGAGTAAAGTGGCATGCCCCCCCCCCATCATGGTGCACGCCAGGAGCCAAGGTCACCGAGCAGGCTAGGGTGTAGAAAAGGGCCCCTCCCTGTACCTCCTCCCCCAATGTGAGATGTCAGGACTCAAGGCTGCAGAGGATTAGGCAGGGACTTCACTTCCCAATCGGAGAGGACAGCCAGGAGGCAGCAGTGGCCTGGACACTCTACCAGGAAGCAGCTCAGAGAAGTCCTGAGTTGTTCATCCTCGGAGAGGACTTAGAACGATTGCTGTCTACAAGTCTTGGAAGGGCTGTCCTGGACTAAAGGAGCAGGCTTATCTTTGATGCCCCTGTGGAAAAACCTAGGAAGACTGTAAATGCATGGTGGATATAAGAATGACTGCTTTGAAGACAGGGAAAGCACAATGTGGTGGGGTGTGCCCCTCAGGGGTGGGCACCGGCCCTTGCTAGGAGTTTGGTCTAGCAGCACTGAGGATAGATCCTTCTGTGATGATGGAAATGCGCTATGTCTGTGCTGTCCGGTAGGGCAGCCACTAGCAGTATGTGTCTCTTGCACAACCGCAGAACTGAATTTTAAGTTTTATTTAATTCATTGACTGACATTCAAATAGCTACATGTGCTGGTGGCTCTCAGAGGGGACAGTGCAGGAAATCCCTCTCAAGAGTTCTTAAGATGGCCATCCATTCCAGATGGGCTCCTTATTCTCCACTGAGGAATCTCTTTTGGCTCCCTCTTTTCTGCAGTCATCTTCACCATCGTCATCTTCCTCCTCCTTATCATCACTGCTAGCTTTTATTGTTAGAAGGTCACATCTCATCTCCATACCTACCATGGCCTTCGTTTTATAGATGAATAACTTGGGATTCATGGAGGCTGAGTGACATGTCAGGGTCATGCCAAGGGCACATGGCCTGGCTGGGTTAGAACCATCAGGGCTATCTGATGACTCTAAAGCCCCCATCCTCTTCGCTGCCTCCCAAAGGCAGGTCAGATTGTTGACCTCGATGAAGAAGATAGGCAAGAGATGATACAAAGGTGGCCCAGGAGGTGGGAGAGAGGGAGGGGAATGCTGCAGCAATGACTGAGGATGATGGTGGGGAGAAGCCACAGGGCTCCTGTATGTGGCTGGCCTGGCCACTCCCCTTCCCCACTGCCAGACTCAGGTCAGTTCCAGGCCTTGAGTGTTGAGCCATGGTAGAGCAGCCTGCGACCGGGCTCAGGAAAGGGCTGAGTCAGCCAGGGTGGGGACCCAATGGTGAGCCCTGCAGAAAGCCTCATGGCCCAGGAAGGGGAGAGGGTATCCACCCATCACGGAACTGGGGAGGCCCCAACCCCTGGTAGTACAGATGGGGAAACAGGCCCAGATTGGAGATCATATGTCCAGCTGGCAGCCGGGCCAGAACTCTTTTCCCTGCGGCTCCCCATCAGGCGACATTCCTCCCTCTCCCAAGGGATCTGTCTAACGTCCGCTCCTGCAAATAGCTCAGTTCTTTTCGTCTCTATAACTCTCTGCCCTTTACAAATTGCTTTCACATCCAATGTGATCACTGGGGGAAGGGAAGCCCAGAGAAGTTCAGTCACTCCTCCGGTTCTCCAGCTAAGAATGGCCAGGAATGGACCATTCCCCAGGTCTCTGCCTCCCAGCAAGATCTGGGAACTCATTCCAGCCCATTGCAAGTCACAGCACTGAGTTTCAGGCTGCTAAGATCAAGCTCCTCACAAGAAGCACCACCCCTTGGGGCTGCCCCACTCGCCGCCACTCTGCAGCCCTGTCACATATGTTATGTGGATACCACCTCACGTATTTTATATCAAAATTATTTGCAGACTCAGCATATTTGCAATTCTTTCCTCCTCATCAAATATCTCCCCCCCCAAAAAAAAATGCCCACCATGCTTTCAATCCAGTGCATCTCCCTTTCCTTCCCCACTCCAGTTTCTATGTGTTTCTGCCTCACAGCAGGCCAGATCAGGGGTCATGCTCTCCATTCAACAGGCAGGGGTGCTGAGACCCAGAGTGGGCAAAGGGCTAGCCAAGGGCCCACCCCAGGGCCATGGGGGACAGGAAACCAAGGCTGGAGTGTTTTCCCCCAGGGGCTCTCCCTCAGCCTCTACCAGGCGCTGGGGAGGTATTGGCCAGATGACACCTGGACTCCTGGGTAAAGGGAGGAGATGGTCGTCTCTGCATTGCCTGAGCCTGTCCTGTCTGTGTCACCCCTTCCCTTTGCCTACTGGCTCTGCAGCTACCCTCAGTAAGTATCATAACTACCTCTCTGGACCTGTTTCCTCTTTGGAAAAGCAGGGACACTTTGTAGTAGGAGTCTTTGGCCACCCTATTCCATTCCCTTCCCTGGGTCCCCCCTCTTGCTGAAGACCTCATGGCTTACTCTTCTGTTTGTCATCACTAGACTGGCACCAAGACATGGAGGAGCTCCCTGTCACCTCCTGCCACACCAATGTGGTCTCTGCGAGATTGGGCTGGAGGATGTGCAGGGCAGGCCCTCCCTTTGGATGCTGCCAAGGGGTGGTGGGCAGTGAGAGGGTCTGGTCCTTAAGCGAAGACTCAAGAGACACACAGAACATCAGTCTAGAGGGCCCTAGGAGCTAGCACCCCAACCCACTCCTGATGCACAAGGGGAAACTGAGGCCCAGAGAGAAGAAGGGATTCATTCAAGGCTACACAGCCAGATGACACAGAACTGGGACCAGGAACTACTGACCCCAGCTGGTAGTTCAGAATTTCCTAAGGGGTCTTGTAAAGGTGTCAGGGAGGCTAGGATGTGCACATCTCGGGTGAAGCCTGGAAATATGTATTTTTAACAAGCTTGCCCATGTGTGCCTGCGTGCATGTGTGTGTGTTGTGGGGGGAGTGGGGGATTTTGAGACACAGCCGGTTAGGGCTGGACCACCCAGGGAGAAGTCAGGGAGGATTCAGAGTTGGATTTATGTTCCAGTTCTGAGGGCCACAGCAAGCAGTGTCATCTCCCAGGGCCACAAACCCAGCAGGAAGAGGGCAAGGAAGCACTGACCCCAGAGGCCATTTGATTTCCCCGGAGCCACCACCGAGCCCTGGGGCAGAGGCCACACTCTGACCTTGCCCAGAGGGCTGGCTGGGAGGCCCCACCGTAGGCCGCCATGGTTCCTGTCCCCCATCCTCCATCTGGGAAGGCCCTGTGTCTAGACTTGACGAGTGGGAAGTCGGTCTTGGAATACTTTCGGCAACAATAACAAACACAATCAGATAATCAACAAACGTTGGGAGCTTTCTGTTTCCAAGTTGGAAGGGCCCTTATAAATAAACAGTCATGTCCAACACCCCCCCCAGTGCACAGATCCATTTCCCGGTATTCCTGCCAGCTGGTCACGCCGCCACTATTGGGAACGAGTAAGATCTGCCTTCCCAGAACACCTACCACGTGCCAGGCACTGTGCTCGGCCTTGTCCACCCATCTCGCTTGATGCCCTGTACCCCTGTAAGGGAGGTCTGACACTGACTGATGGGTTCCGCTGCTGTTTCTGAGACTGGACAGACCTTGATTTGAATCCCACCTACCAGATGTGTGACCCTCTCTGAGCCTCAGTTTCCTCATCTGTAAAATGGGGATAATAGTTGCACAACCTCATGGGCTGTTGAGAGAGGCATGCAAAGTGCCTGGCACATGAAGACATTGGCCATTATTATGATAATAATTATCCCCATTTTACATATAGAGAAAATGAGGCTCAGAGAGGTGAGGTGACTGACCTGGGCCACCCAACCCATGAGAAGCTGCACTGCACAGTCCCAGAGGTCTGCTTGCCCAGACTCCCACATGTCAGGATCATCTGGGGAGCTATTCAAATATCAAATCCCTGAGCCCCATTCCAGCACCACTGAATCTGAGTTTCAGGGGTCAGAAATTCCCCTGGCAGTTCTGAGGCCTTTGGAGTCACTAGCCTGTAGCTTCTCAGGGTCTCTTCTGTGCCTGTTTTAGGGGGATACAGCCTGATTTATGCAGATGGGCCATTCCATGCACAACTGAGCCAGAGCAAAGAGAAAGCGCTTCATTTGGGTTAGTTATCCATGGCTCTTCCACTCTGGGCTCATCCCTGAAGAGCTGGGGGATCCCCCCCCTCACTGGCATTTGGCCCAGAGGGTTACTCATCAGGTGCCCGGGAGTGGCCAGCCCCTCATCAGACACCTGTTACAGGAGCCTGGACTTCTCCCTGATCCCCTGCATCCCAGGGGCCTGTAAATCATTCATCCCAGGTCCCTTTCCTGGCCCCGCCACTCTCACACAACTCCCTGCTCACTCCCTCCCTGGCTCCCAAGGTGACACAGGTGCTCCTGGGACAGGGCAAGGGGAGGGAGGCCTGGGGCAGGTGGGATTTCTGGCCCAGAGGCAGGACTGGAGCCCTGGGCTCCAGATGGTCATTGAAAATACCAAGTCACATCTACACATGATAAAAATTTAAACATTACCAAGTCTCCTTCTACCTCTGGCCTCCAGGTTCTGGTGCCTTTCCCCAAAGGTAGCCTCTATTATTGGTTTGTGTATCCTTTCAGAGGAATCAATATGGGTGCACAAACATGCGTGTGTATGCACCCCCTCCAATTTTTACACAAAAATGGTAACCTACTATTTGTACCATTTTATGTTTTGCTTTTTTTTTTTGCTTACCAATATATCTTAGAAATTGCTCCCTGTTGGCAGCTATGGAGCCTTCTAATTTCTTTTTGATGACTGCATGGTGCTTCTCTCCGTGGATGTGCCATTGCTTCCTTAGCCAGTTTCCTATGTGTAGACATTTACATTGTTTTTGGTCTTGTGCTATTAGAAACAGTTACAGCTCTGGGCATTTATCTGTGCAGTCAATTCCTGGGAGTGGAACTCATAGGTCAAAGGGTATATGCATTTTAAATGAGGCTCAATATTGTTCCAAGAAGTATGTCCACTTATCTCTCCCTGCACAGCATATGGGATTCCTTGGTTCCCAGGCCACGCAGCACAATATCAACATTGATTCTTTGGCAGAGCCGTTTTCTTAGCAATAAAACTGTGTGCTTCAAACAGCTCCACCAAAGTGAAGTTGGCCAATGAGCTCCTGAGCCCCCAGCCCCTCCCCAGGGCCCAGAGAAGGGGTGTCGGGCCCATGGGCCAGGTCTTCACTGGTGGCCTGGCCAGGACAGAGAGGACTCATCTGGTAGTGGAAGCCCACCCTCCCGCATCGTCCCCTGGCTCCGCTCTGGGGAGAGCCAGGCTGGAGGGGGAGGACCTGAGTGCTAGTTCATCCCACCAGCAGGCAGGAGACCTTCAGCCTCAGGTGACCTCCGTCTGTGAAATGGCTGTCATGGGGCCGTGCCTGCCCCTCAGAAAGGGCGGGGGTGAAAACTGGATTCCTGAAAGAAAGGGCATTTCAGCCTCCCTGGTTATGACCCTCAAGCTGAGGTTTGGGTGGGCAGGGAGGCTCATCTGCTGCCTCAGGCCTGGGTTCCCCAGACACTCAGCCCCAGCTCCAGTCGGGGCTCTCGGGGCTGCTTCACCGTGGTCTGGTCCCTCCTTTCCCAGAAGCAGAAGTCGGGGGGAGTGGGTCTGCTGTGTGAGCCACGTGGGACCGACACCCGATGGGGTGAGGAGCTGTGGACCTGAGGCCAGAGCCTTGGACACATCCTGCCTGGGGCCTCAGTGACCCTGATTGTATAGGCTCATGGGGCATCTCTCTCTCTCTTTTTTTAATGTAATTTTATTGAAATATATTCACATACTATACAGTTATCTAAAGTGCACAACAGTTGTTCACAGTTTCATCATATAGTTGAACATTCAACACCACAACAATTTTTGAACATTTTCATTACTCCAAAAAATAAGAATAGAAATAAAAGTAAAAGAGAACATTCAAAACATCCTATGTCTCTCCTTCTGCCCTCATTTACTTTTTTTTTTCATTTTTAAATTGAAATATATTCACATACCATACAATCATCCATGATGTACAATCAGCTGTTCACAGTACCATCATATAGTTGTGCATTCATCACCACAATCAATTTTTGAACATTTTTATTACTCCAAAAAATAAAAATGGGAATAAAAATAAAATTTAAAAGAACACCCAAAATGTCCCATACCCCCCTCTGCCATATTATTCATTTACTTTTTGTACCCATTTTTCTACTTGTTTGTTCATACACTGGGAAAAGGGAGTATGAGCCATAAGGTTTTCACATTCACACGGTCACACAGTGTAAATTATATAGTTATGTGACGGGGCATCTCTTATTTGGATCTCAGGCTACCACGTAACCATTCTGAACCACTGTCTCTTCATCTGTAAAATGGAAGGAGACTCAACTCCCATGACCCCTATGTCTTCAGCTTAGTGAACCCGGTGGTGACATTAGGCAGAACTGTTTTTGAGCTGACGTGAGATTTTCTAGGTCAAGGAGGGGCCCGCTCTGGAGCCAAGGCCTCAGCAGCCACTCCCTCAGCCCTTGGCTGGGGCCAGGCTTGGCCAGGGGCCGAGGCTGTCCCGTGCTGCACCAGGCAGCTGGGCTGAGGGCAGTTGGTGTAGAAGCGTCCAGTTTGGTTTCGCCACTCTGGCAGGAAACCCGGAGAAAAGCAGCCCAGGAACATCTGCTGTCTCCCGCTCTCCACAAAACCATTTGGCTCCAGGGAGCCCAGTGGCTGTCCTGCCAAGCTGCGTGGGCTTGGGGGAGGGGGTAGGGGCAGGAATGGGGGTGGTGTGGGGGCACTGAGGGGCAGGCGGGCCCAGTCTGTGACCCAGGGAGGTGAGGGCCAGGCGGCTGTGGGAGCACCCTCACCGGGTGGAGGGGTCAGCGGTTACTCCGAGATGTGCCCTGCCCTGGTCCTATGCACTGGTGGGTCTAGAAGTTGCTTGCATGTGCCTCTTATTCATAGCCACGTGCTCAGCTTCTTACAAAGGAAACTGGTTTTCAGCCAGGCCCCCACACCAGCCCAGGCCAAGCATGACTCTTAATATTCTCTCCAGACAGACCTCTGATCCCAGCCCTGACATTAACCCCGGATGATCCTCAAACCCAATTCCTGGCCCCAGGCTGAGCCCCAGATGGAAGCCAAACCTCTGCCTCTCCCCGGGGTTATTGCAGGTCTGCCTGGGCTTTGCCCTGTCTCCGGTCAATCTGTTCTCCACCCAGCAGTCAGAGTAATATTAAAACCTATCTCAGACCTCGCCCCTTCTCTGCTAAGAACCCTGCAATGACTCCCAACCCAGACAGAGTGAAAACCAGTCCTTTCATTGGCTGGCAAGGCCCAACCTGAACCCTCTGACCTGTCTCCTGCTCCTCTCCCACTTGCTCACTGCACCCCAGTTGCACCAGTCCCCTTACTGGTTTGCAAACATGTCAGATGTCAAACATGCTCCCACCTCAGGGCCTTTGTACTTGCTGTTCCCTCTACCCGGAACTCCCTTCCCACACATCTGAATGGCTCTCCTTTGCTTCCTTTAGATCTTTACTCAACTCAGTAAGGCCTTCCCCGACCACTCGAGCTGAAATTTCAACCCCTTCCCTAAATTTCCAGTCCTCTTTCTTTGCTTTATTTTTCTCTGAAAGACTTATCATCAATTAAGATATTCGGTGGTGGTCATGGTGGCCTCCCCCTTCACCAGAACTAAGCTAAGCTTCAGGGATTTTTATTTTGCTCACTGCTGTACCGCAGTACCTGGCAAGAGCTCAGTCAATATTGGTAGAAGGAACAGAGTCACTCCTCTCTTTGACTCTCAGTTCCTTGGCCTCAGACGGGGGCTGGACGGCAGGGCGTGGGTGCAGACCAGTCCCCAGCCTCTGATCCAGGCCCAGCTCAGGGGGTGGTGGCCAGAGCCAGGGCCTCCTGAGGCTCCTGACGGGTCCTGGGACCCTCCAGCAAGCCCTTGCTTCCTTGTCAGCACACTCCCTCCTGCTCTCCTTCTCAGGCACAGGAGAAAGAACAGCTGGCACTCGTTAGTCTGAATCGACCCTTGCCTGCCAGCTGGCCCCTCCATGTCACAGGGTTCAAACCTATAGTGTGAGGCACCCCAAATCAGAACCACCAGGGGAGCTTGCTAAAAATGCAGATTCCCAGCCCTTCTCCCAGGCCTTCTGATTAAAATGGTTAGAGATGTCCAGGAAGCTGTTTTTTTGTTTGTTTTTTACAAGCTCCCCATGGGAGCCAATGTACAGCTGCCTTTGGGAACTGCTGGTTTAGAGCTGGTGGAGCTGGAGAGCTGAGCAGGGCTTTGGGTCTGGAGACCTGGCCTGAAGGTTCAGTTCCAACAGCAACTTAGTGGGTAACCCTGAGCAAAGCTGCTTCCCCTTACCCTCTCTGAGCCTCAGCCTCTCCTTCCATAAAATGGGCATGAGACTGGCATTTACTTCCCAGGTTGTCAACCCCAGGCTGGAGTGTCGTTCCCTCCCTTCCTTGGGGTCTTCCCTCAGTGGTGCGTGGATTGTTTTTCCTACGAGGAGATGTCCTCCTCAAGACTCACCTCCCCTCCTGTCCTTCTCTGCTTTTCAGGTAAGACCCGGACCAAAGACAAGTACCGCGTGGTCTACACTGACCATCAGCGCCTGGAGCTGGAGAAGGAGTTCCATTACAGCCGTTACATCACCATCCGGCGGAAATCAGAGCTGGCAGCCAATCTGGGGCTCACTGAACGGCAGGTGTGTGGGACCTCCCCCCCCCCAGCCACGGGAGCAATTGGGGATCTGGACTCCAGACTGCCAGGCAGATTATGGAATGTCAAGGGAGAACAGAGGGGCTGAGCCTTCTGGCTGTAGTCACACAGCACAGCAGAAACTGGGCTGCTGCCACCCTCCCTCTCCCATCAAACACAGTATCCCTGCCTCAGACAGGAGGAGAAGGGGGATCTGATTAGCTTTAGGCTACAGCAGGCTATAATTAGTTCGGTAGGAGGAATGTGTGCTGTTTAAATCTAGAAGAGGGGGCAGTCACAGGGAGAACAGCGAAGGCTTCCTGGAGGAGTGGACATTAGAGCATGGCCTTGGAAGATGGGCAGGACCTGGCCATAGAAATAGAGAGAAGCTTATACAGAAGGGTGTCTCGAGGATGGGGGAGAATGGTCTAGAAGGGGAAAGCATGTTCAGGATACATGAGGTCAGGGGAGCCGGAGCACGAGGGAGGCCTCGAAAGCCACATCAAGAAATATGAGTCTCAACAACCTCCCTCTCCTCCTCCTTCAGTGGCGCTCCATCTCCCTACTCCATCTCTATTCTCTGACCCCACAGGTGAAGATCTGGTTCCAAAACCGGCGGGCAAAGGAGCGCAAAGTGAACAAGAAGAAGCAGCAGCAGCAGCCCCCACAGCCACCACCGCCAGCCCACGAAGTCACCCCCACCCCAGCAGGGCCGCCCCTGGGGGGCCTGTGCCCCAGCTCTGCCAGCCTCCTGGGCACCTCCTCCCCTTTGCCTGTCAAGGAGGAGTACCTGCCGTAGCCCCGTGCCCAGCCCACTGGGAGTCCTGGAGGCCCAGTCTGGTCCCAGCCCTGCCACTGACCTTCTGGATGACCTTGCACAAGCCACCCAGCCACTCCCTGCATCCTCTTGGCCCATCTGTACAGTGAGCCTGTTGGATAAAGAGCTCTGGGGGGTGGGGGGGCAGATAAGGGAACCCAGGGGGAGCATTCTCAATCTCCTGAGGGCATCTCAATCCCCAGAGGGCTGGGTGAGGGGCCAAGACAAGGCCCCAGTGCCATTTTCTGCTCGATAGGTTCAAGGGGTGGGGTGGGAGGCCATTCAAGGGACCAGACACCCTGGAGAAAGGGGAAGGAGCTGAGAGGAAATGGAAGGCTTGCAGACCATCACCTGAGCTGGGAGGAGAGTGGTCAGCTTGCTCCTGCCTCTTCCTGTAGCGCACTTCCACGCGCCCCATCCTAACGTGTCCTGCACCCACTCTAGGCCGGATGCTGAGCACAAAGCCCACAGGATTGGGCCAAGAAGAGGCTCTGTGCGCCACCCTCTCTGGGTCGCAGAACCATTGTCAGTGGGTCCCCCAGATAGGGAGGGAAAGTCCTGGAGGGGCAGAAGGGGGCAGAGCCAACCCTGCCGGGTTTCTGGGTTTCTGTCACCCACCGGGCTGGCCATTGGAGGACTTTCTCTGGACCAAGTAGAGCTCACAGCTGGGCAAATGTTGTACATAGAGCAGAATTTCTCTGATGCAGCTTCAAAAATAAATTTTTTTCTCTTTTAAAAAATGTATAACATCATTATTCATAGCATTAAAAAAATGCTAAAGAAGAAGAAGTCACCCTCCCCTTTCCCTAAGAACTGCTCATTCCCTACAAGTCTTTGTAGGCCTACAACAAGGTCATCTTTAAAATGCATTTGAAAGATCAAAGCTCAAAGCTTTGATTCTTGTTAGAGTAAGTCTATGAGACTATGTATGATTTTGAGTCCATTTTGTAAGTGGCATCATCAGACTCAATACATTTCAATCCTTTGAAATGTTCATAGACTTTCAGTTCAGGTTTTTCTTCCCACAGACGACATTCATTGGGCACCCCCATGTGCCAGGCATGGCTGGGCCCCGGGAACACACAGCCTCCCCCCCACCAGCAGCCCAGTCCAGTGGGAAAGACTGTTCTGTACACGGATGACACTAATCCAACAGGATAAAGGCCAGTGGAGCCATGCTGTGGGCACCAAGGGAGTAGAGCCAGCTCCCAGCCCATTCTGAAGGGTCTGGAATGCCTCCTGAAGGATGAGCTCTTTGAATTGGGACTTTCAGCCAAGAAGGGAGGAAAGGTAAAAAAATGAAATAAATTTTTAAAGAGCAACATAAATTTAAAATATAATTTTTTTAAACTCTGGGAGAGGCTGCTGTCCTTAATTCCCTTCCAGAGGTGGGCAGGAATCTGAGCCCTGGGGCTTCCTCTCCCTAGAGGGCTGCCTGCCGTGCCAGCTGCTTGCCCCCTCTGTTTACTGTTCTGGGAGGTGGCTAGGTCATAAAAAGTGTGCACAGCCTGCCCGCCATTGCCCTTTGCTCTCAGGGCACATGACAACAGCGCAGGAGGTGGAGCCAGTTCCGGCACAGGCCCCTGAAGAGCAGCAGGTGCTTCTCCTCCTCCTGGTGGCTGGAGACGCCCATGGTTTCACCTACACTAAGGCATGGGACCCAGACGGTACCAGAGGAAGGGACCAGGGTTCCCAGAGCAAAAGGAGAGGGGTTGGTGGAAGGGTGGCTGGTGCTGAGTGAATATAGTTTTCTGATCTTAAAACACATTTGCTGTGTGACCCTAGGGTAAATGCTTTCCCTTTCTGGGCCTCTGTTTTCCCATCTGTCAAACTAGTGAATTTACCTACCAAGAAGAAATAGCTGTGGTCAAGCAAATTTGGGAAGCCCTGCAGACTCAACTCCTGGGAGAGTTACAGTGGTTCATTAGCACATCAAAGGCTTTGACAAGTCCCACAGCAAAGAAACCCCTTGACTTTTCTTTAATCCAGCATTCTCCACACTTCTCTACCTAGGAGTCCCCTACTAGCATCCCATTGAATACACACTGAGATGTTCTGGGCTGGAGGGCTGTGCCTTCAGCTGTGACTCAGGGTTTAGGAGAAGGTTTTGTTGCCAAGACAGTTGGGTTCCAACGCGACTATTTCCAAGCTGTAAGATCTCAGGCAAATGACTGAGCTTCTCTGAAATTCAGTCTCCTCATTGTCAACTGAACAAAGCACTCTACCCTGTCCCACAGGGCCTCATACAAAGTGTGCATGTTTTAACCACCAGCTCACGGGCTGTTGCATCCTAGTGTGAGAGGCTGGCAGACCTGACTGGTGTCCTAAACACTCCCCATGCTCCTCCTTTTCTGAGTGATTTTGCTAAGGACGACTGGTGGCTGCAAAGATCTGAAGCAGGACAAGAGAAGACTTCTGCCTGGCTGAATGGGTGAGCTGTGTGTGGCTGCTGTCCATATGGGAGCTCAGGGTGTTGGATGGCACCTATAGATCAAGTTGGTGATCACCTGTCAATTGCTGTTTGAGCTCCACGAAAATGGGAACTTCTTCCTAAGAGAACTTCCAAGCAGTGCAATAAGCTGCTTGTGAGGTAGTAAGTTCCCTGTCACTCAAAGAGTTCTACCAGAGGCTGGGGTGTTGTAATGGCTTGGAGAGGGACTGACCCCTGAGGTCTCATCACATCCTGCAGCCACCAGCGTGCTAAGAGCTATTCCAGCCTTCCTATCTGGAATTGCCAATGCTGCTTTGCAGATGGTGATTTTATGCTTTCCCATAACCAAAGAACCAGACAGAGACAAAAGCAAAGATCATTTGAGTCCTGATACAACAAGTGTTCGCTGGGCGCTGGCTGGGTGGCAGGCCCCATGCTGGTGCTGGAGACAGAGGATCCAGACAAAAGTCAAATCTGGCCTGGCCCTGGTGGGTCCACAGCCTGGTCGTGGCAGCCTCTAATGAACCAGAAACGTGCATGTCAGCGTTATGTTCTGTATACAATGTGAGATTCCATGGAAGCCTAAACCCCACTTTGAGAAACAGCCTCAAGGAGAAGCCAACCCCATCCTTACCAAGAGACTGGTATGGGCCAGCAGAGCAGGCCTCAGATAACTCCAGGGAGAGGCTCAGGGTTGGGAGTGGAGAGTTCCCATAGTGGGTGCGTGCGTGCGTGTATGGGGCAGGGGGTGTTGAACAGGCTGTGATGGGGGAGGGCACGAGCACTGTGGAGCTCTGGGGAAGCCGACCTGGCTCCGGGTGAATGAGATGTCCAGGCAGTGGGATCAAGAACCAATGCAGAACCGGGGAACACAACCTGTTGGGGGAGGCCTGGGACAGGGCACCCTTAGAGAGCAATCCCATTCCAGTGCGGCTGCTCCAGAACCACTTTCTCTGAATCACACCAGATGGACTAGCAGTCTGGAACCTCGTTTTTCACAGTCACCACTTGCGGGTGTAGCAAAACACATGCTCTACACCAATAAAATCTGAACATTAAAGCAAATTAAAAATGTTTATTTATATGCATTTAAAAATATCTCCCTATATAATAAAAGGAAGCACATTTTCATCTAACACTTTCCTTAAATCAGCACACATCTCCATTTCACTTCTGGTCGGATGTGAGCCCAGGAAAAATACTGAGAGAGAAAGGGAAAAAAACAGAGACAGGCAGACAGGAGAAGAAAAGGAGAGAGAAAGAAAAGGAGGAAAATGAGAGTATTTACCAGTTTTAATTGCTAAGTAGCTATTTTGCCAAATAGTACCCCATCTCCCTTTGGAATGAGTAGAGAGGATGATGGTGGCAGCAATTGTCAAATGAGCTTGGTAGCTGAACTCATGGTTAGTTGTATGATTATAAAATTGGGGCTTCAGTGGGTAGATTGACTTACGTGGACAATATGTTGTGATGAGTAGCTTCTAGAAAATCTTTGGTTTTCTCTATTTGTATTATGAAACTACAACCTTTCCCAAAAAGGGCCATGATGAAGGGAAGGGAGGATTGCAAAAGGTGTGATGTGGAAGGCATTGCCTAGGTAGGGCCACACTCCTAGATTCTAGAAACAACCATGCTCCTCCTTTTCTGAGTGATTTTGTAAGTCTCCCCCTGCTCTGGGCCTCAGTTTACCCATCTCTAAAGCATAAGCCTGGACCCATTTGCACCCCACAGCCACAGGGACTGCCACTTGATGCTCAAGGAAGGCTAAAGTCCTGGCCCTGTTCCCCACCCACTCCATTTTCCCCTTTCCCCCAGACTGGACTCCCCTCAGGCTAGGTCTACAAGCTGGGGAGAGCAGGAGCTGCTGGGAAGGGGCCACCAAGAGGCCAGTCTTCCAGGGTTTCTGGGGCAACTGCCTCACCCCTACCCCCAGTTCCTGGAGTTCTCTATGCCTTTCAAAGGCTCTAATGAAGCCCAGGTGCCAACTGGAGGGGGTGGTTCGGAAGCTCTGCTGCCTCCCCCATAAGGGATGGGGTGACAGGCCCCATGGCATCTCCTGGGGAGGGTTGGAGGAGGGCCCTGCCTGAGCCTCCTTGGATTTAGGAGCCCCCCAGTTTCTGCCTCTCCTCAGAGATTCAGTGCTCTGTGTGACCTTGGGGACATGACTTCACCCTCTGTGCTAGTTTCCTTATGTGTAAAATGAGGAGGTCCGTGCCTGTTTTCTCAAGCTAGTGGGAAGAATTAAAAATTAGATATTGATTATCAGAGCCATCATAACACACACAGTAGGGCTAAAAGAGAAAAGAAAGCTCCTTTCCTTCCTATCCATGGTCACCCTAGCCCCCATACAGAGGGGGAGCCCCCTTTCCTGGGTCTGCAGAGCCCCTGGCCTCTCTCTTCTGGGGCCCGGCTTTCAGGGTGGATCCACTGGGTGGGATCTGGGGAGGAGAAGTGGGTCCGGGACCTGGGCAGGCCCTATATCCAAGCCTGTGCTTTGATTTAAATCCCTCCCACATCCTTCCAAACCCCAAAGAGAGTGAGAAGCAGTAGCCCCTCATCTTCACCTCCCCCCAAAGGCCTCATCATATCCATTGACAGTAGAGTAACCATATGATTTAGTATCTGAACTGGGACACCTCTGAGAGTGAAAGGGGGCAGCATCTGAAATGAAACAACATCGACGGCACACGTTGGTTAGTCCCAGGAAACCAAGGCACACAGTTGCTCTAGCTAATACGTTCCCAGCCCAGCCTTGGGTTCACCAACCTGCACAACACTCTGGGAGATCAGCCAAGCAGGTGAGAAACTGTTACTTCCCCAAGGTCACACAGCTGGAGGACAGGAACCCAGGTGCTGATAATCTAAGTCACAAACCATCACAGCTATACACTAGTGCTTGCACTGTCCCTGCCCCTCACCCAAACCTTGTCCCCATTTCTCTTTCATCCCCAGGAAAGGAGGAATGTCAGGGCCACCACTAGCATGGGAGGTCTGACTCTCTCACTGGTGTCACTAATCAGCTCTGTGACCTTGGGTAAGTGACTTAACCTCTCTGAGCTTAAGTTTCCACATTTGTAAAATAGCAGTGCCTCTCCAGGTCACTGTGCTTAGTAAATGAGCCACCTAGCGCAGGATCTGACACACTTTAGGGGCTCAATAAATATTTGTGGCCTGCATGATCGGCTAACTATCTGACTAATGGCCTCGCTCTTTTGTCAGCAGGAGGAGGGTAGCCACACCGGGTCAGTAAATGTTGACTGAGCGCCTGCTAACGTGATAGGCCTAGTGGTAAATGCTTTAATCTCCTCGAATCCCTCATACCCCCGGGGAGGTAAGATTTTTATCCCCATTTTACAGACCAAGAAGCGGCAGCGCAGGGAACTTAAGTAACGTGAGCACGGTCATCCAGCAAAGAGGAAGAGGCCATGAGATGGCCAAGCCCAAAGTTGGGCTGTTTGTGACCATACTCGCGTTCTGACTCCCCTGTTGCCCAACTGGGGAAAGGGTGGTCCAGAGAAGGCAGGTCACTTGCCCAAGGTCACGCAGCTAGCGGCGAACGAGACCCGCTGAGCTCCGAGGTTTTCAGCTGCGGACCTCCACCCACCCCACTCCCCAGCCCCCACCTCCGCCAGGGCCCCTCCAATCCGCAGCTCTGCGTGCGGAGGCGCGCGCATCCCTCCCGCCGTCCGTCCGTCCGTCAGCCGGTCTATCTGGGTATCTCAGAGGGCACAGCCGTGCACCCCTCCCCAGCCTCGGGCGCTGCGCATATAGAGGCAGGGTGTTCGCAGCGCCCGGTCCGCACCCCACGCCCGCAGCCGACAGACGGCAGCGCCTGCGCCCGCGCCCGCCCCAGCGGATGCGCGGGAGCCTGCGGGAGTAAAGGCGCGGCGGCCCGCCGGCGGCACGATCTCCTGCTCCCTCCCTGGCTTTCTGCGCCCGGGGGAAGCCAAGCAAACAAGCCCCAGCAACCGGTCCTCCAAAATGAAGAAGCTCAAGGGAGCTCATCTCCGCAAGGTAAGGCACGAGGGCGGGGGCGCACCTGAGGGAGGGGTGGAGAGGCGCGCCCCCATCGAGGCCCCTGCGGAGGGCAGAGAGGACACCTGAACCCGGTTCAGGGCTCTCAGGGAGGCCGAGTTGAGGGGAATTGCGGGAGGGGCGGGTGGCACGGCGTGCACACCGTCCGCCCTTGCCCCCATCTGGGGGTCGGGATTCACTGGACCAGGCCCTGCGAACAGGTGTCTGCATTCCCAGGACTCGACAGGACAGGGGCTGGCAGGGGCCAGCGCCCCCCCCCCTTTCCAGTCCCTCTCCTGTCCCTGGCCCATTTCCCCCAGGGGCGCAGGGGGATGGGGGTGGTGTTAGAATAGCAGAGCAGCGCCCTGAGCTGGACTAATTTCGGCAGAGGACCTTGGAGAGTGGGGTATCGACCTGGCTCCCATCTGTGCATTCAACACTGAAGCAGCCTCCGCTGGCTTGCCGGGGCACCCCCCATTCCTACCGCACTCCTTCCCTGGGTCCTCACCACCTGCTTCCTCTCCGCCCCCTTCATTCTTTTGGCAGCTTTGGCTTCTCCTGCTGGGACCCCAGGCTGCCCCTCAGCAGGGCTGAAGGGAGGCCAGTGCAAGGGGGTGGGGGAGTGGGAGACCCAAGGGATATGGGAGGTGGTGGTGGGGTGGCTAGTGTGACAGAAGCTGCCAAAGCCGTATTCCTGGAGCCTTGGGCCCAGACCTCAGCTTCTCCCCACCTGCTCCTTGTGGAAGGTAGACCTCAAGGACCAAGCTGCATTCATCTGGGAGAGGGGGTAGGACTGAGGGAAGTTTTCTAGCTCTGGGTTTAAAAGTCACAGTCCTAGCCAAGGAATCAGAACTCCTGGGTACTATTTCTGTACCTGCCACTTAGCCTGTGACTTTGGGCAAGTCCGTTCTCTAATCTGAACCTCCGCTGGCCCATCCCTAGAATGGGGGCACTGAGGCAGACGCCGCTCCCCTTAGGGATGTTGTGAACTTGGAGGGGGTGGTAGGTGTGAGAGGACTGTCCCCAGAGGCTGGTGTTATAACCCCCCCTCCCCTCCACTCATTCTAGCTCTCTGCCCTTGAGCAGCCAGGCATGGACCCACTGTGATCAGTGGACAGAAGAGACTTCTCAGGGCCACTGTGGGCGAATCTCTCATGTCCTGCTTTCGATTTGTTTCTACTCTCCTTCCCTGCTCTCCCTTTCCACCAGAGCCCCTGCCTCTTACTGTCACGGGGCCAAACAAGATGTTAATAGCCAGGTTTGAAAAGCATTTGCTGAATGCCAGGCTAGGAGCTTGTCAACACTTATCTCATTTAATCCTCCAACAATTCTGGGGGCAAGGCCTTCTTATCCCCACGTTACAGATAGGACAAGGGAGGCACAGAGGGGTGCAGGTTACTACTTTCCTGAAGGTGAGATAAGCATCCTAGGACCTAGGACAGGGGTGGGGCCACCTCCCCTTCAGAGTGCCCTCCCCTGGCTTCAAGGAGAGGGAGGAAGGAGTGAGAAAATGCCAGGTATCAGCAAGGGAGCAGCATTGTTCAGAGATGATCACTGGATTGGGAATCAGGGAGTCTGAGTTCTAGGCTTGCTCTGCCCTCAACTTGCTGTTTGACCTTGGGCTCATCCTTTCCCCTCCCAGAAACAGTTTCCCCATCAGCAGTTGGACCCCAGATTCCTATTGTCTTTCTTGTCCTGAAAAGGGTACGAGAACCTTGACTTGGGCAGCTTCACCTCCCCCAGCCCTGCCACATCTACTGGTCCCTAAAAGAGGGAGTGCAAGTCTGGTGAACTCAGGTGTGTGTTCCTGTGTGATTCTGAGATGAGGGGTGAGGGGAGCAGAAGCCTCACACCCAGGAGGAAGTGTGAAGCCGCTCATTAAGCTTCCAGCACTGCCCCCATTTATTTGGTTGCTTCCCTTTGTCTCCTGACCAGCTCCAGCCTCACTGTACTAGCCTCCTGGGATTCACTCTGCAGTGGAATTGGGGGACCCAGATGGGTTCCTGGCTGACTCAGCTTTGGGGGACCCCATCCCTTGACCCTGAAGCAAGAGAACTCCTCCCTGTGATAGCGGGAGGAAGGGGCTGAGCTGCCTGCCAGCATCCTGCTCTTAGAACTCTTGTCACCATGGAAACAGAGAGCCGGGACGGCTCTGTGAGCATGGAAAGGGCAGCTTCTCTGGAGGGATCAGAGGAGCCTCATTACCAGGCCCTCCTGCCAGCTCAGGGAGACATGCATGCCTTGTCACCTAATACCATGGGCCAGCATCAACTGGCTGCCACCCCACCCCTCCTGGAGCTAACCTGGGAGGGGGTGGTTCCAGGGGGCTGATGCTCCCCCAGCTGGAGGGAGGCCCTGGAGAGTGGGCTGGTTTCAGACAGGGGTAGTTGCTGCTGCTACCCTCACCCCAGCATGTACCAGATCACAACTGAGAACAGCCAGAGCATCAAGGGATTGGAAACGCCTACTTGACTAAAATAGTCAAGGGGAAAGGAAAGGTAACACAATAAGGTTACGGTGGCTAAGAGATCTCAAACACAGTCAAGGGACAATCCTGGAGGTTTCTCTTATGCAGGCTCCAGCTAGACATCCCAAATGGCCACGGTATGCCATGCCCTTACCAACAGTAGTTCCAAAATACCTACATCCCTCTTTGAGATTCCATAAAAGATTCACTCACTAAGTTTTATCTCTCAGAAACTTAAGTCCACCAGAGCGTTCCTGTGCCAGACAGGTCTTAAAACCCAGAGGCAACAGCCTCTTTAAGAACGTCAACCAGATGCAGCCCCCTTCCCATAATTTCAACACCCCCTTTCAATATGAACAAGTTAGGGAGCTCACTGCCTAGACACCCCTGAAGATCGAGAAAGTGATTAAACGAGGAAAGGATAGCAACAGACAAAATAGAATTTAATAAAGGATTAAGAATACTGAAACTTTATATAACATATGTATATATATATATTTTAGATGCTAGGGTATTAGAATAGCTAGAAGGAAATAACTGAAATGATGGAACTATAACCTATAACATTCTTTGAAATTTGCTCTATAGCTTTTCGTTAAACTATGTTTGAAAGTTATCACCTTTCTGTATATATCCTATATTTCACAATAAGGAAAGAACTGAAACTGTGGAACTGTGACCCAAGATATTTTTTGAAATTACCTATATAACTGATTGTTAAGCTGTACGTTGAAAGTTAACATCTTTCTGTATATATGTTATCTTTTACAATAATGGAAATACCTGAAATTGTGAAACTGTAACCCATAACATTCTTTGAAATTTGCTCACCATCTACCTGTTAAATCGTACTTTGAAGGTTATCACTGTTATGTATATATGTAAAAGTTCACAATTTTAAAAATACAATAAAAAAGAAGAAATAAAAGAAGATGCAAATAAACAAAACACAGAATGAAAATGGGAAAGAAAAGAACAGCCTGGGGCATATTTGTTTCAACCTTTGGAGCTCAGTTACTTTACAAGCAGCTTTTTCATGCTCTTCATTGTGATCATCACCCACAATCATGCCAGGCTGTCCCTGTCACCCCTGCCAGCCTGAAACAAGATCACCGCCATGGTCATCACTGTTACCCAACTGTGTCACCTGAGCCCACTGCCCCAACCTTGCATGTGCAGCCAGACACCCCCTGCCCCTAACACCTGTAGCATCCCTCCCCTCCTTTTACCATCACCATCCTGGCAAGGCTTACGTGACAGATCCCCAGCAAAGCGTCCTCTGTCATCACCTGATGGGTGTGCAGGCATGGAACTGGCTTGGTGCCAGGTAAGGCAACATTAGGGGAAAAACAAATCTGGTCAGGAGGTAGGTGCTGGAGTCTGATCTGGTCCTCAGCCACCTCAAGTGTCTTCAGCAAAGTCTATTTCGTGGCTCTTGCTTCACAGACCATCAGAGTCAGCAGGTTCTTTAGAGAGTGTGTAGACCTGTGTTCCCCCAAGTACATCCCAGCATGGTGGCTTGCTGGAGGTCCTTTTCTTAAGTAGAGTTTGGGAATACCGCCTATTCCAGTCCCAATTTGTAGAGTTCCAGTGCATATTAGTCCAGGAAGGATCTGACCAGTCCTGCAGTAAAGAACCTGTTTGAGTGGGTGTTAACAACCAGCTTTTTCCAAACGTCTTTGACCTCAGAACACTTTTTCTTCTGAACGTCTGTGAACATCCCAAGGGATATGCTTTTGAAAACCCGAAAGGGGAAACCGAGGCTCAGAAGATACTTCATGCATTGGTACAGACGTTGGACTAGGCTCTAGTTCTCCAGACTTCCAGTCGAGTGGTATCACTGTTTTCCTACACGCATTCCTCAGCAGGAATCAGGAAGTCATTTCTCTTTTCTGAAAACCAGGGACTTTATTTGATAATTGGTCTCCTTGGCAATTTCATCCTTCTCTGCCAATTAGGTGTGAATTTCAGGGGAGAGCAGCAAAGGTGTGGCTGCCCCTTTCTCTGGAACCATTCCTGGGGCCACTTGCTGGGTACTACCCTGAATCTTAGTCGTCCTGGCATCTTAGGACTTTCCTCCAGGCCCTAGGCCCAGGGACCTCATGGACAGGCCCACTCACATCCCTTGGGGCCAATCTCAAGTGGCTGGAGGTAGGCCTCCATCGCCCAGCTCCAGCCCACCGGGAGAGTGCCCAGTGGACCTCCCCTTCCTCCTCAAATCACGGAAAAGCACCTCAGGGACAGCTGGCTTCTGTTCCGTTCCATGCATTTATCTCTTCTCCTGTGACAGGAAGATTACGACTTTCTGACTGGCCTTAAGTAGCTTCTTCCTGCTCATGAGATCAAATGTGCATACGCCTCGGAAGGCCCCCTTGAGCCACAGGACATGAGTCCGTTCTATTCTAAGGGCTTCAGCTTCTTCCCCGTGTCCTCCTGTAACCTGTTTGCTGAACATCCTCCAGCCTGGCCACCTGCCCTTTGAACATGCTCCAAATTGTCTGAGTCTGTCTTAAAATACAGTGCGCAAAATGGAGTAGCAAAACTCCAGCACTGGTCACTGAGGACATAGGCTTTAGCATCAGGGAGATCTGAGCTCAACATCTAGCTCTTCCACTAGCTAATCCTGTAAAAACCATGGGCATGTCATGATACCAATTTGAGCCTCAGTTTTCCTCTCAATTAAAATGCAGCTAGGAAGAGGACTTAGCTCAGAGGATTGTTTTGGGAATGAAACCAGGTAATGTGAGCAACATTTTCAGTGAAGTGAGCACATACTTAGTGCTGATACATAGTAACTGGTATTAAGAATGTCACTGTCATCATCAAAATGGGGTCATCCCTCAATTTGGCCAGTGCATTTGCCAAACTGTGATCAAGGTGGCTTTCCTATTGTCTGAATCACCTGTTGGTGCAGCAGGAGGAAGCACTGCATGTGGTAAAGAGAGCAACTGATTATCAGAACTGACGTGGTGTCCTCACATGGAGCCCTGTTCGATCCCATACTCTTGCTTGGAGGTCACAGTTCCAGACTGGCCTCACCCTTCTCCCTCACACCTCTGGTCTCTCTCACTGGCAGCCTGTCACCCCAGACCTGCTGATGACCCCCAGTGACCAGGGTGATGTGGACCTGGATGGGGACTTTGCTGCAGACCGGGGAAACTGGACAGGCAAGCTGGACTTCCTGCTGTCCTGCATCGGCTACTGTGTGGGCCTGGGGAACGTCTGGCGGTTCCCCTATCGAGCCTACACCAACGGAGGAGGTATGGGCCTGAGGTCTTGCTGGAGGGTGACGGGCCAAGGATCTGGGCAGAGTGAGAGTTTAAGACACCTTGGCCACCATCTCCTGTGTGGCCTTGGTCAGAATTAGTTGCAAGTGGTTTCTAATAACTTAGGCTGGGAGGAGGGAGCTCACCCTGCCTTGTCACCCAAGCCCCTCCTCCTCCCCTCTCATCGTCTCTCTAAGGCTGGGAATTTTCCGGGCCTGCAATTATGGGCAGAGGGGGCTGTCTCTGCCTTGGGATGAGGGCTGTGTCTGCTCCCCCACCCCTATTCCCCGACCTCACCTCCTCCAGAGCCTTGCTCCATCAATTGTTCCCTCCCTTTTAAATCTTTACTCCTGGTTCCTTCCACTCAGACTGAAAACAGAAAGTTCCATCTTAAAAAAATTCTCCTTTCCCCCTGCTCTTCCATCAAGCTACTGTTCTACAATAGCTAGGGTTGAGCTGACCATATGATAGGCCCCGGGTGTGGTGCTTTCTGCCTCCACTCATTTAACCCTGGTGGCCACCCTCCTGGGTGGGTATCATCATAGCAGTGAGGCAGCTGGGGCTTGAGTTCCTGGCCCAATGTCACATGTTCCAAAATTCCAGCCCAGGACTGTCTTCCCCAGAGCCAGTGTGCTCTCATCAGTATTCTCCATCTCCTCCCATCTCTACCAAACTCATTAAAGAACCACATATTGATAAAGTGTCAGGAATCCAAATAAAACTAGATGACACAAAGAAAAACGGGCATTTATATGACCAGAAATGTAGGACCAGAGCTGGTCTCTGAAACCTCAGGAACTCGCTGTCCCCCTTTCCTGATTCTTTCTCATTTGCTCCTGAGAGCAGGCTTCTTCCTTGCAGTGGGGAAGGGGTGTGGCTGCAGACAACTCTGGAATGACTTCATCCTCATCCAGGTTTAGCATCTCTCTGAAGGAATTTATAGAGAATTGCAGGGAAGGTCTCTGACTGGCCTGGCTTGGGCTAAGCACCTACTGGGGATTGACTAGCTGGTGGGACTGGCTCCCTTCCCTAGCCCTATGGAGTGTGTGGTGGGCAGTTCTCTAAGGAGACAGGTGTCAATAGGAGAGGAGAAGGGGAAGGGATGTTGAGCAAGTGAAGCCACAGGTGGCAGCCACAGGTGGCATGGGGAGGGAAGGGGTCAGGCATCAATTTCTGTATAGAGGCGTTGGCACTTTCTTCAGTAAGGAATTCATTCATTCACTCCCTTGGCAAGCATTTCTCTTGGTCTGAGCCCAACTCTGTTCTGGGCACCAGGGCTAGAGAGGTGAGGAAATCCCTGCCCTGTTCTCTTGGCCCTCAGTGATCTCCCGGTGTGAGAGGAAAGACACAGGAGCAGAGGCACAGCCCCAGGCTTGCTCAGATCTGCAGGAGGTCTCTGAGGGTCAGGGGAGGGGTGGGGCCAGAGCCGGGCTTGAGGGGAAGGCTGACCCACTAGAGCCCACCCTTCCCCAACCTTCCCTCCTCGCAGGAGCCTTCCTCGTGCCCTACTTCCTCATGCTGGCCATCTGCGGCATCCCCCTCTTCTTCCTTGAGCTCTCTATGGGACAGTTCTCCAGCCTGGGACCCCTGGCCGTCTGGAAAATCAGCCCCCTCTTCAAAGGTGAGGCCTTCAGGAGCCAGGCCTAGAGGAGGCAGGGAGGGCGCCCCTACTGGCCCGCCAGACAGAGAGGGAAGTGAAGCCCAGAAAGGAGATGGCTTCCCAGGGAGCCCCCAACCCAGCCCAGCCTGGAGGAGGGCTTGGCCTGAGCCCCCTGGCAGCCTCCCTCCCCCCACCCCCCAGGTGCCGGCGCGGCCATGCTGCTCATCGTTGGCCTGGTGGCCATCTACTACAACATGATCATCGCCTACGTCCTC
>PVKY010001580.1:13410-30979 GCA_004027775.1 Bradypus variegatus | reverse complement strand
GCTATTTGCAAACTATGTGATGAAGGACTTGTATTCATAGTATGTAAAGAACTCTCAAAAATCAGTAACAAGAAAGCAAGTAATCCAATTTTTAAAATGGGTAAAAGAGGATTTGAAAAGGTATGTCACCCAGTAAGATACACAGATGGCAGAGAAGCTCGTGAGAGCTCGCTCGGGCGTGTGTCACGAGGCAGGAGATGCCACCGCACCCTGCCAGGACTTTAAATCCGAGTGGTTGATCGCCAGGGTTGGTGAGGACGTGGGGGAACTGCTGGTGGGATCACAGAATGGTGCGGCCACTTAGGGAAACAATCCGACATTGTCTTAAAAAGTTAAACATATACCTGCCACATGACCCAGCCGTCCCATTCCTGGGCATTTACTCAAGAGAGATGCGGGTGCCTGGCCACTCGGAGCCGGTGTGGGAATGCCCACCGCAGCTGTGCTGATGAACACCCTGCTTTGTCCAGTTGGGACACTGCTCGGCAGCGAAAAGGACGCGCCACCGGTGCCCACCCTGATGTGGGCAAGTCTCCAAGTGAACTGAGGGGAGAGCTTGGGCCACGGGGAGTGCCAGCCGGAGTCAGAGGGAGGGGGGCAGGTGAGTGCTCTGCCGGCTGAGGACGGCCCTGCCAGGGGCATCGGCGCCAGGCGTGTTTACCATCCCGGTGGGGGCGGCTTGGCAGGCGTGGCCCCACGTGGACATGCATTGTGGGGTACACTGTAGGTCACTAAGACCGCCAGGGAGCGGTGAGGCGTCCTTTCCATCTTTAGAGTTGTTTTGAGCTTTTAAGATCTCAAGACTTGGATGTGTAAAAAGGGTTTAGTGAATTACTTTCCTGACCAGCCCTTGAGATTTTCTTTGATTTTTTTTTTCTTCCCCTAGAGAATCGCCCAGTGCTGGGCTGTCGGGAGCTTATTTTCCGAAACCTCTCCAAGATCCTTCCAGCTGTCTGTCACGACGTCACCGACTGGGTGGCCGGCACCCGGGTCAAGGCCGCACAGCTGCTGGTGGCACTGCTGCTGCACGCGGAGGACCATGCCACGCAGCACCTGGAGGCCGTGCTGAGGGCCCTGTGCTGGGCGGGGGCCGATGAGGAGAGCGCCGTGATCAGCAGCGTACGTGCTCGGCCGGGCGGGGGCCCGGGCAGACATCCAGAGCCCGTCCCTCCGAGCTCCGGTGTGTCCCATGCCCGTAGGGTTCTCCAGGGGAGCACGCCGCGCGTGTCTGTGCTTTGCTTTACATGCGTTGAGACCTGAACCCGCGAGCATGTAAACGGCCGGACCCTGGGGCAGTTCCCTGGGTGACTTGTACCCAAGGCCCCCATCCTGGTGGTAACGGAGAACCGCCCCATGGGTGCCCCTTGGGAAGGCCAGGGCACTCCGACCCGGGGCTTTGACCCCTTCGTTGCATTGGGGTCAGTTTTCTTATCAACGACTGTGGTTGGAGCTGAGCCACTGAGCCCCCACAGCCAGTGCCTGGCCCTGTTCTCGTCCTGGATGTGTGTCTGTCGTCATCTTCACGGGTGGGATTGCGTGGGGTGGGTGTTCCACCGGGGGCCTCACCACCGGGTCACAGAACACTCAGGTGAAGGGATGAGGAGGGAAGCCCCGCTGACACCTGGCTCTCCTGCGAGCCAGGCCCGCCCTGCCCTAGAAGCTGTAGGTCTTGTTTTGGGCGTTAAACTTGTTGTGGGAGTTCTAAGTGAGCAGGAGAGTGTTGTCAGCACAAGCCAAGAGAGGCTTTTTGGCCTAAGACTGGGTGAGTGGAAAGGACCCGGGAGGCAGATGGAGGAGTGCAGAGGGGAACGGAGCACGGCTGGGATGGGTGGCAGTGTCAGCAGGCACTGAGTTCGGAGCTCTCGGAGCTGGCCTCCACCTCCCTCCGCTCTCCCTCGCAGTGCACCAGGGCAGCAGAGCTGGTCGGAGTGTTCGTCAGCCCGCAGGTGTCTCTGAAGCTGATCTTGTCGCTGCTGAGACGGTCGCCCACTCCCTCCGGCCTCCTGGTCCTCGCAGCAGTCATCCGCGGCTGCCCCCGTGACGCCCTCCAGCCCCACCTGAAGGTCATTGCCGAGGAGCTCACCCAGGCACACATCTGCCATGCGTCTGAGAACGTAAGATTGTAGGGGAGGGCGCAGCGCAGGGCGTGCTTCCCGCTTCGCCTCGTGCTGCCTGGGCGGCAGCCTTCGGCACCAGTAGCAGCCGAGAGTCAAGTGAGGTCGATTAAAAAGTCATTTCCTCTGCCATGCTAGCCACCTGTCAGCCGTGGGCAGGGTCCCACTGAACCGCCCTGCTGCTGGTGGTGCCAGCCCAGAAGCTGCTGCCACACCCAGGGCACCTGGGGCACGGCTATGGCTCCCACCCCGTAGGGCTTGGCTGCTCCTTTGCTGGCACCCGTCAGCCACGTACTGTTTGCTATGGGTAGCTCCTCTTCACCCGCCACCGTGAGTTTGTTCTCTGCCGGCATCCCCTGGCACTTCTAATGACGTGCTTGCTTGTGAGAAGTAGCCTGATGATTTAACAAGCTGTTACAGTAGTCCTTGTTAGCCACTAAGGCTTTGTCTAATTTTAGGTTGAGCAGTTTATCCATTCCATCTGAAACTGAGACAGTCTAGGTGGCCAGGTTTAGCCACTTGGAACGATTCATCATTGTTTTCTATTGATGGGAAAATACGACTGTGCTTTTGTTTGAATGTGGTAAGCTTAAGACCTGTGAATTTATGCACTGGGTTTTGGTACTTCTGGAGCCCCCTGTTGAGAAGACAAGGGCTCTGCCTCCACGCCTTGGCTGTGCTCCTGGGTGTAGACGTCCGTGTGCCCTGAGGATCCGGCCTGCGCCTCAGCGTAGACGTCACCTTGGCTGTGAAACAGACCCAGGGAAGGGCCACCACTGACCGTGGCACTGGGCTGGGTCCCGGCGGGCTCTGTTCCAGCCGCGTCCCCGAGCCCTGTGTCAGGTTGCTCTCCAGCTTCACAGTTAGAGGCGCAGTGAGCGGACACGTTTATGGAACAGTTGAAGAAACCCGTAGGGCAGTCTCTGAAATACAGTGAGTCAGAAATGGAGCTGAAGTTGCAGAAAGGGTGTGTGGCTGAGCTGTCGGTCTTGCTGTCACATTGAACTTTTCCCAAACCCATTTTAACAAAGCCTTTCAGCTTCCCCCAAACCTCCTCCATCTCCTCCTCTTTGTCCAATCGTCTCCTCTATATATGTTTTGTGTTTTTACTCACAAGTCATTTTGAGAATGATTTTGATTCCGCTATCCGGATTTGCAAGCCCAGAAGCATCTTTTTCTTGAAAATTTACATGGATGTTTAAATATGTGTTTTCACGAACTTTACAAAAAGGAAAGTATAGTTTTCCTGTCTTCATGTTGGTGAAAGTAACATTTTTTAATCACTTGATTCATTAAGTTGAGACTGTTTGGCTCCCCATCTTCCAGTCTCAGCAAATAAGAGTGTGCTCGGTGACCTCAGCAAGGGCCCCCGCGGCTGTGCCGGCGAGCCAGGGCTGGAATCCCAGGAAGCGCTGTGCTCCCTTCTCAACAGACTTCAGTTTTGGCGAGAAGAGAGACCGTGCGGGCTGGGTCGGGGGCGTTTCTGTCTCTGAGCTCAACATGGCACCGTGTTCTTCCAGGGCCAAGGCTGCCCCTCGTCCCATGGGAGCAGCAGCCTTCCATAGCCGTAAGAAGGGATCAAAGGCATCTTCCCAGAGCAGACTAAAGTCTCCACAAATCCTGTCTAAGCCAAACGAGGGTCCTCACGGGAGATATTTTAAGCTGAGGCCCTTGGTGAAGGCCTCCTTTGTCGTTAGCCGGGGGGCCAGGTTCTCTGTAGAAGGTACTTTCCCAGGTGTCTTGAGCCAAGCGTTGCACCTGGGGCTCTGAAGAGAACTTGATCCTCTTCTTTGAAATATGTTTGCTCTGTGACAGGTAACTGAAAAGAGGAAATTGCTTGATAACATGAGGATGGCTCATTTACTCATGCTTAACTAACGACAACAGTGATTCAGGGACATCTTTGCCTTTACTAAAATGTAAAAGTTTCCAGCCCTTTATCTAGTGAATTAAAAGCTTTGTAACTTCGAATATCCTATTGTTTCAGGAGCAAACGACACTGAGTATCATTTCCTGGCATGTCTTTTTACTTTTTTCATTGTAGGTGTGTGTGGGTGTGGGTGTGGGTGTGTAGGGGTACATGTTGGAAGTGCTCTGATGAAAACTTCCTGTTTACTTACAGAGAAATCTTTCAATGTTGAGGTCTCCTTATTTCCACAAAGAAACATTGCCACACCCCTGGCGAGACCCGAGAGGATGTGCCTTTGTAAAGGATGTGTAATTCTTCATTAGTTCCGGTATTTGGATATGTAGCAAGACAGCGTGGCAGCCAATAATCTTTGAAAAAATAAATTTAAAATCGTATCCTCAGAAATCAGTCAATCCAGACCCAGAAGAAACTGGGCTCTGGGAAAAGTAGGGATCTGAATAAAAACATCAGTCCTTGACTTCTTGTGGGAGTCTGGACGCGGTGCCTGACAGCCTGGGGGTGGCCAGATGCCCAGGGCTTGGTGGACCCCGGGGGTCTGGGGAGTGTGAGGGCCAAACTGTTCCCGTGATCCAGGGTGACTCTTTGTGTAAACCTTGCCAGCAGGTCACGGAGTTTTGGGGCTGATGCAGAACTGTGGAGCCGGGGCATCGTCTAGCCCATGTTTCAGCCCCACACGTGACCGCTCTCCCACTTCACACTGAGCCCTGTGAAATGCGTAAGGCAGACGGTCGGGGACGTGACGGGAAGTAGATGGAAATGGACATTCTGGTCATTCCTGTGTCCTCCGTGCACAGGCCTCACCACCCCGTCTGTGCGTCCCTGGCCCCAGCCCGCGCTGTGGCCGATGAGCCTGAGCCCGGCACAGTTGAACAGTTTGGTGAACGGTCACTTTAGTGGCAGAGCTGAAGCATCACTTTCTTGCCCTCTAGAAATCAGGAAGCATATTTTGAACCCTAGAATTTTATTTATTTTTGTTAAAACTTAATATTATAGAACTACTCAAAAATACACAAAAGAAGCGAGAATACTCATCACCCAGCTTCAGCAGCTACCAGTCTTGCATTCTTGCATTTTATGTAGCTTGTTGTACTTTGTGTGTGTGGGATAGTGAGCTGGGATGTTGTAAAGCAAAGCCAGGATATCCTGTCAGTTAACTTGCTAACATAACTGAAGTACCATAAATACTTGACAAAACCGACTTATTGCTTAGCATTCAGTGTCCATTTTCTCCGGCTGTCTGAAAGAATGCCGTTTGTCTTGCTGCGTGCCGGCTGCATCGCTGCGTCTGCTTGCCATCTCTTGTCTCGTGTTGTTGGCAGGGCAAGCCCTGGAATTTTTGTGTCAGTTGGATCTTCGGTCCAGCCCATGTGCTGCCAGGGAGGAAGAAGAGACCCGGGGAGGTTGCTAATTTTACTTCTTACTTCCTTTGTAGAAGCCTTACTTGGAGCGTTTGCTGTCTTGCGTACAAGCTTTAATCTCAGTGGGTCGGGAGGACTGCGGTGAGTCCAGCTTGCAGCTCCTGGAGGTGCTGGTGACTCTCCTGGCCGTCGCGGGGGGCACGGACCTGGGCGCGAAGGTGAGTGAGCGCACACTGGGGAGGCGGTCATTTCTCCGAGGGAGACACGCCTCTGTTCCGTAAATCCCTTCTGCTCTTGCATTCCAAACCACAGGCGTGCCTGACTCACGCTGACTAGCAAAGGTGAAGGAATTTAGAGCATTTGGGGTGAGTCACTCATGACGTGACCTTAGGGGGTACGCAGAATTGTGCATCCTTCCAGCTGCCAGTTAATTTTAGTATCTCAGGGTGAAGGCAGCTATTTAATCTTGGCAACTGTTGCAAACAGAGCAAACAAAAAATAAGGCCCTCATAGCCTTCAAACTCTGCTCTCAGGTGTGCCCTAAAGAAAGCGCCTGCACCCGTGGGGAAAGGTCGCCCATACTTTTCCTCTCTGAATCGCACCCAGGTTCACAAATGCTTTCTGTTCCATTGGCCTGACGGTCATGTGTAAGTGTCCCTGAACCCCAAACCCTGCTGGACTCGGACGGTTGCCCAGAGTGAGAGAGCACGACCTTTCTTGCCCCCTAGTTCTGGTTTTCCTGGCAGCCGTTGGGCAAGTTCTCCCTCTGGCCTGGCCTGGCCTGTCAGGAGCGGCGGCAGAAGACATCTTTGAGATGTCGTCCTGTGGATGGAACCGTGAAAGAATCTCACTTCCCTCCCTGTCCTTCCTCAGAGGCTGCTGAAGCTCTGTTTTATTTCTTTCTTCAAAAATAACCTTTCCAAAGGGCGTATATCTCAGGAGTCAACTTGTCACCCTTAGAGTTACAACTAGCAGAAGGCGAGCACTAGGAGTCACGGTGCCCGAGAACGAGGGGGGCTCGACCAGCCACTGTGAGGGGTCTCGAGGCGCGAGGCCGCAGGGCCGCAGCGCACGGATGGCTGCTGTGTGGCGTTAGCATCTCCAGCTCTCTGCTCCCTGTCCAGAAACACCTGCCAAGTTGTTTTCACCTTCAGGTCTAGTGGGGGAGGGCGGTAAGTGTAGGGGCAGGCCCAAGCCGTCTCGGGCACGCGTGGTTTAGGTTTCTTTTGACTCTAAACCGCTGCATCTCCTGCTGCCCCACCAGCCCCTGCCCTCCCTGGTTCTCCTGGGCGCATCTTCCCGAGCGCTCCTGCTCGCTCTCACGCAGAGCGCCCCCTTTGGACTCGGGACTGTGCTTCCAAGTAAATATGTGTCTGTCCTTCTGTTCT
The DNA here is from genome assembly GCA_004027775.1 of Bradypus variegatus. NCBI lineage: Eukaryota > Metazoa > Chordata > Mammalia > Pilosa > Bradypodidae > Bradypus > Bradypus variegatus. Next base: position 24,189 of record PVKY010001580.1, on the reverse strand, counting down.
GTTGTTCATTGTGCTGCTGGCGTCCTGTCTGTCTGGGCACGCGGAGAGCTTCCTCTCCACACCCCTGTGGGGATGGTGCTGAGCCCGGGCGTTCCGGGCACCTGGGAAGTTGGGGCCCCAGGAGGGGGTGAGCCTTAAAAATGGGGATGATTCCAGACGTGGCTTTGGCTCACAGGTTGAGGAGACGGTGGATGCACTGGCCACGGTGGAGAATGTCGCTGGCAGCCAGGGCCTCTTCCGGAAGCACCTGGGCCCACTGATGGGGCGGCTGACGCCCTCGCAGGGTGACTGGACCATATACTCGCCCGAGCTCGCACGGTTCAGCGTGGTGGTCACACGGGCAGGTGAGCCCTCCCGTTGGGCACGTGGGGTGGGGACAGACTGACATGGGCTCCTGAGTGCTCACCGAGGCCTGCCAGCAGTCGGGGAAAGGTGGCTTGCCTCTCGCCTGGGGAGAGAGCGTCTTGGGGAGCAAAAGCCTTCAAAGGTGCCCAGCACGTTATATTGCAGGCTACGTGTAACGTAGCTCTAACGTCTGCCCAAACACGTTTTTTAGGTTGAACCTTGGAAATGTGATTTTTCGTGGCCTGTTTAATAGCCTGAGTTCTTCAGATACATCTCAGGATTTTTGCAGAATTTAGCATATCCATCCAGGTTGATGTTTTAAGTGTGTGACTGTAGAAACTCTTCTATTCCCAGCTGTCTGATCCTTCAGCATTTTTATTAGTTTTCCGTAAGCCTCTGTGAGGGCAATTGCCTAAAATGTAATGCACGTTTCAAAATTTTAAGGAGCTGTTCATTAAGAAACTGCAGCGGTTTATGACAGACGCCTTTTGCTTCTCCAGTGGCTGCAAACTTGCAAGGGAGTTAGAGTGGTTGTTTTTTCAATTAAATGAAATGGAATTTCTCTTTTCAAGCATCAGACTTCCATGGTACTTTCTCTTGCCCATGCCCTTGCCCACCTCTCCATGGCCTCGCTGCCACTCTTTGGCTGTTGAAGTCTCATGATCGCACCCGGATCTGAGCGGATCCTGGCTGTTGAAGTCTCGTGATCGCACCCGGATCTGAGCGGATCCTGGCTGTTGAAGTCTCGTGATCACACCTGGATCTGAGCGGATCCTGGTCGTTGGGAAGTCATCTCTGTGTGTCGTAGCAAGATGGTGAGACCTGGACCCCAGGGCTCTGAGAATGAAACAAAAACCCTTGTCAGTTTTATGAAGAACCATGTTTCAGATGAGAAAAGAAAAATAGTAATGGTTGCCAACATTTTTAAACATCTTGTGCAGACATGGTTTTTTCCATCTTCAGCCTTTAAAGGCGTTCCTCATGAGAGCATCATAACTGACGGGCAACTTTTAAACAAATGTATTTGGGCCCAAATCTCATAGCATACACCAAAGAGCAAGAAAATGTTACAATATACTGCTAGATGAAAGGAGCTGGCTATAAAATTGCGGTTCCATAATCCCACCGGTATTTTCCCACGGTCCTGTCTGTGTGTGTGTGTGTGTGTGTGTGCATGTGTTCACACACACGTGGTCTGCATGTGCTTAAGTCTCAAGGGGAACACAGCATGTATTTCCAGCAGTGTTCTGGAGGCATGATGCTCTTCGCTTTCCTCTTAATTCTTTTTCCGTATTTTCCAGCTTTTCTGTAATGAGCATGTACTACTGTAGTGAGCAGAGAAAACAAAAGGAATAAAATGATTTTTCAATTAGATAAAAATTTGGAATTCCATATTTCAAAGATTGATATAGAAACAGCTTTCTAAACTTGGAAAAGTTGGGAAACTACAATAGAAAGAAATACATCTGACTGTATGTATATTAGAAGCCAAAATAAAAGGAAAAGAGACTTGGGAAAATATTTCCAGTAAATGTGCAGGGTTTAAGATCTCCTGTATACAAAGAGCTCACACAAAATGAGCTGAAAGCTTTAAACCTCCCCAACAAATAGATACAACATCTGATTGTAAAAAAAAGAATTAAAACAGCTAGTGAACAGATAGGTGGGGAAATATTCAAATATTCAAAGAAGAAAAAGTATTTCTTTTAATTAAAAAATGTGAATTTAAAAACTTGGGGGGGCTGCCATTTTTTTAATCTATTAAATTAGGCCAAAAATATAAAGTGCACTCCCCCCGTTGCTACCACAGGAAGCCTCAGCCATGGCTGGTTTGGCGTTGCGTTTCTCGAGTCCTCCATGCGCTCGCACCTCTTGTGCGGCTGTCCAGCTGCTGAGCCTGTCCTGAGGGGCGGCCCTAACCTCGGAGGTTCGGCGGGGCTCACGTGGCAGCAGAGACTGGAAGTGGCCCAGTGCCTCGCTGGAAGCCAAATCTGCAGTGGCGTGTCCTGGAAGCGTCCTGGGATGCCACACGGCTACATGCGCGGTGCAACGCGGATGGGGGCTCCACACTCGAAGCTGGGTGCACACTGGGGTGTGAGAGGCGGTCCCGGGGTGCACTCGGGGAGGCTCTGCAAGGAGCGTGAGGTCAGGACCTTGGTAGCCCCTGGGGGTGGAGAAGGGGGACAAGTCAAGTCCACCGGGTGTGATCTGTGCGACCCCTTCCATCCCACCCCACCCGGAGCCACATCGAAACGGACCCCGCACGGAACTCGCTCCAGCCCCCGAGCTCCCCAGCCTGGCCCCAGAGTGCAGCCTGTGCCCCCCACCGTTGGAGACGTCCTGGCACTCGCCTCGTTTGGGAGTGCAAGGGGATCTGCAGGCAGGGGCTCCGACGGACTTGCCCAGGCTGTGGGCAGCGGGAGGTGGGGGCGGGCCCCTCGGCCTCCCCTCCAGGTCGCCTGTTCAGAAGCTGGGACGGTGGCACCTGGCGCGGGGCCTGGGGGCCTAGACGGCGTCATGTAGCAGGGCGCTCCCACGCGGCTTCCCGGTCGGTGTGGTGACGCTCTCAGTGTGCAGGAATCTGGTATCTGAGACATTGTATCTTTAAAGGACAAAGGTTTTAGTTGTTTGTTCTCCAACTTATCACCGAAGTGGCAAAATATATCATAAAACTGAACCTGTTTGAGAGCACCCGTATCAGTTCTAAAATGACAGAGCGAGGAGGGCATTTTGCAGCCTGCGTGCTTGTGAAGTGTAGTGATGTCTAGACACCAGAAATTATTTCATCCTTTCCAGGTACCAAGGACTGTTTCCTCGTTTGACACCTCTCTGTACAGCTGGGGGATGGTAGCCGTTTCTTCATCTGGCAGCGCCTTTGGAAAGGGGTGGCAGCTTCAGAGTTTAGGGGCAAATAGTAAATAGTTTACATGTTCTGAATAATTGATTTTCACTGATCTTGAAAGTATTGTTTGACTTTTTTTTTAAACTTTGACTTTCCTAAGAATTTGAGAAAATAGAAAGCTGATATGGGGGGTTAAAGTTTTCTGTTACTTTTCTTTGCTTCTCACCGACATGCCCAGGAGAAGGTTGTATGAAAGGTAACAACTGGTAATATGCGAAGACGCCTGGAACATCCTTTCCCAGAGCTGTCCTCATGCGTCGACTCAGTGGGGGGGAGCGCAGTCTCCCAGGAAGTCTGTGCAGGAAGCTGGTCACCACGCGGCTCCCTCTGACCTGGGACCAGACAGGGTTACCATAAGGGAGTGCCCCCCCTCGGGCACACGTACACCGCTCGCGCACACACAGCCCACTCGGGCACTCGCGCCCCCTAGGGCTCACACCCCTCAGGCACACAGCCTCCTCAGGCATGTCCCCCGGCACGCCCCCCGCCCTCCGGCTTGCGCCCACCCAGTGCTTGTTTTCCAGGCCCCGTCTTGGGTGAAGCTCTTCAGGATGTGGTCCCCACGCTCAGGGCCTGTCTTCAGCCGACCGGAGACCCTCAGGTGCGCCTCAGGCTTCTCTCCCTCTTCTCCAGAGTGCTGCTGGGAGCCAGGGACACCGTGGACTCGCAGGGGTAGGTGGTGGTCTGCGGGGCGTCAGGCCTTGCCCCTCAGGACACTGGGCCTCCTCGGAGCAGTCTGTCCAGCACGCTGTCTGTCCTCGCTGGGAGCACAGGGGCAGTGCTGCTGGTGAACCCACAGCCCGGAGCCACGCGGCATCGGAGCTGCTGCGGTGCGGTCACTACGGTGCCACTGGATGGGAGAGCTTTCAGGGGCATTAGCTGTTAGCGGATGTACATTACCTGTTCTAATTTCAAAAGCTCTTGCTGGCTGTCAGACCTAAAAAGAAGTGATTGAGTTACTCTTATGGCAAAGGGTTGGAAATACTCTTGTAGGTTAAGAGTAAAACTCCATAGGCCTCCAGTGTTATGGCTTTGAAATCAGTGAAAAGATGGACGAAAAAAACACAGGGAGAAAGAGAGGTCCAGTGTAAATACAAACATAAGGGGGCCGGGGAAGCCCCCGTCCCAGCCAGCCCGAGATGCTCCCAGGCAGGGGCTTTAGGACGCAGCCCGAGGCTGTGGGGTGAAGAGTCTGGAAGCAGCTGTCGGAAGACATGGTGCCCCCGCAGGGTTCTGGGCCAGGCAGTCCCCCCGAAGCCACCCGGACCCCAGGTCCTGTGCGGGCGGCTGGCGGAACCTGCAGGGGCAGGACACCCTGGGAGCTCTGGGTGCCCCTCAGCCCCCGGTCAGGATTCCAGTGTGGCTTGTTTGCCGGCGGATCGCAAGGCTTTCTGTGGAAACAATTGGGCCGCTCCCCCTTTTCTTCTCTGATTATAACGCTGATCTCCTCTCGCTGCCCGGCCTCTGCCAGCCCATCATGTTGTAGGAAATGTTTCCTGCTTGTCTGCAAGGACGTCAGGGCCTAGGAGCAGCCGTGGAGAGCCCAGAGCCCAGCAGCAGGTGGAGGGTCCCCAGGGACCAGGGCTGGGCAGGCTCCAGGGCCCTGCAGGGGTCGCGGCGTCTCGCAACCAGTACGATGCTGAGGAATTCTAGCTGAGGGCAGCACTGAGCCTCCTAAATGCAGGTTGTGAGTTTGGGGTAAGTTCCCAAAATAAAACGACTTACAGAGACTTCTTATGGAAAGGAACAGGGGCCAGGAGTAGAGCTTTGTTCATTTGACAGTTATTCAAGTGGAACTATTAGCTGTTTTTTTCAGGCAGGAAAAATGCAAAACAACATACGTTTGGTGTGGGTTTTTAGGGTTGTAGAAGGGTGGAATTATAAAGTAAGTGGCTCTGCTGAAGAGAAGCGGGTAGAGGATCTGCTCCTGGCCCTCGTCCATCCACACATTCTCTCTCTTCCTGCTCGTGGGCCCTTACAGAGCACCTCCAGGTGAGGGCTGGGAAGACCCCAAAATGCGAGGAGGAAGGGCTCCACCTCCAGAATTGGGTGTTTCTGGTTTAGGTGCACCAGACCATCCTAAAGGCTTCCAAGGGCCTTGGTACTAGCTGACGAGAATCCCCAGGAGGCCCTGGTGAGAGGGGGCCTCCTTCATTTTGGGGTGTACAGCAGAAGGGGAGGCCCTTTTGAACACCCTGGGGTGGGTCACGGCCCCCTTATAAACAACGCCCTCCCCCTGAAGCTTGCACCGGCCTGCGTGGGGCTCGGCTTCCCTCCTGGTGGCCCGTCCACTACTCTGTTGAGAGCTCTGTCTTTTCCCTGCGTTCGTTGTCTCTTTCCTCGCCAACCTCTGCTGCCCTGGGAAGCTGCCCGAGGACACCGGGAGCATCCATGGGGAGGACCGGCCTCCGGGCTCCACCACCAGCTGGCTTCGCACACTGGGGAAGTTTGGCAACCTCAAAACGAAACTGTATTTAAAAAAGGTTTGACAGTGAAGCTGATATGGGTGATTGTAATAGACATTTCACCAATTCAGTTTGGTGTGCCCTTCTTGAGAGAGTGCGGACTCACCCCCGTGAAGTATGAGGATTTTAAAGGCCCTTTGGCAAGTCCCCTTGACGCGTCCTCATTGAAGAGGCACCTGGCACCACTGTGAACAGGTGTGCCTTTTCCTGGACGTGATGGGATTCACTTTTTGAAAGTAATAGGCTACTTTTCAAACTTCATAACATGATGGCTCAGAATGGCGGATTCTGATTTACCTTGATAGTGACCCCAAACTCCTCACTAACTCCCTGTGTGGAAATGATCATTCTTTGCTTAGAAATAAAACAAATTGGAAAACCTAATTGAATACATGTAAACCATCCTGAACCAAATCAGCATCCCAGGCTTGGCCTTCTGCCTTCTTCATTGCCTCTGAAATGTTCCCTCTGCCAGCAGAGGGGACGTTTCAGAAGCAGCAGCTGGCCGTGAACGTGCGGGGCAGGGCCAACTGTGGGAGACACTCAGGCCTGGAGATGGTCGCATCGGACGGCCAGCCCCACGCCCCCCACCCTGGGTAGGCTGCCCTCAGGCTCCCTCCCCACTGGGCCTCCTGGTGGGAAGCAAGTCCTGCCCGCAGGACCCTCACTGACACAGGCGGCCCCGCAACCAGAGGGTCGTAAGGTCTGTTTCATAAAATTCCCACAGGTGCATGCGGCCGCGGTGGGCCCAGGCTATTGCTCATGCCAACCCTGGTGTGTGGCTCAGCTCCCCTTTCTCCCGGAGCCAGGAGGAACGTGACATGGGGACGGGTCCTATGGCGGTGAGGGAGGAGCTGCAGGTGTGTTCTCAGACCCTCCTGGGTCCTCTGGAGCCCCGGCCTGGCCGCTGGCATTGTCCTGCAAGAGGCCTGCAGAGGCCCAGGGCGGAGCACGGCCCAGCTCCAGGGGCTGCCCCTGTACACCGAGCTCTGGGTGGGCCAGCCGTGGCCTCCCCTCTGCTCCGCTCCAATGCGGTGCCTGCCCGCTGGCTCCCTTCCTGTTTTTCCTACATGGCTTCTTCCCTCCAGCACAGCTCATTTCCCAGTCTCCAGTTTTCCCTGCACAGGAGCCTGCTGGCCCTCATTTGCTCTCCGGGCTTTGACTCCAGGCAGTTTCACAGCTACCTTGAGACGGTGGTAAAAGACATGCTGGCTCCAAACCTGCAGTGGCACGCGGGGAGGACCGCCGCCGCCATCCGCACGGCCGCCGTGTCATGCCTCTGGGCTCTCATCAGCAGCGAGACCCTGTCGGCCAAGCAGGTACCCTTCCCGATGCGTTGTGGCTGCGGGGGGCTGGGGTCACCCCATGTGTGCAGAGGGACGGAGTGTCGGGGACCCCTCTGCGGCCTGCTGCAGCCTGGACAAGGCCTGCACCGGGGACCTCCCCTTAGGGCGCCTGGCCAGGGCATTGCCTCCTCCACGGGAACGCTGTCCGGAAGGGGCGGCAGCGAATGTGGCAAGGCCCAGGCAGGGCTTCGCAGCCAGTTTTGTCCCAAGAGCATTTTGCTGCCCTTGGTTCTGGTCTTTCTTAAGTTTGCATGTTGAGTGACGGACGTCTTCAGACCGCATCTGGCCACAGTGGTCATGCAGAGGGCCATGGACTTCCAGCCCTGTTCTCTGAGAACCTTCCAGGCATGCAGGGGCAGGGTTGGCACGTGGAGTTCTGGTTCTGCTCTGTGCGTCCCCCAGGTGGAGAGCTGGGAGGGAAGCCTGAGAACGGTTTCCGAGGGGCTTGCGTGGTGTTTGAGCGCCACCTCCCGGCGTGCAGAGGCTTTGGCGCCTGTTCGCAAGAGCGTCAGTGGACGCAGCGTGCAGCAGCCCCGGGAGCCTCGTGAGGGGCATGGGGTGGCGGGTGTCCTGGAGGCCAGCTGACAATGGGACGTGCCACCGGGCCAGTCACTAGGGAGAGGACGGTGTTCTCACAGAATGGGCACAGCCTGTGCCGGCAAGCACGTGCAGGAATAGGAGCACGTGCATTGCTGCTGGGAACGTGAGATGGTGCCTCCGCTGGAGGGTCCTTGGAAACGTAAACACAGAATACACCCGACCGTGCAGTGTCACTCCTAGGTGTGGAACCAGGAGAACTGAAAACACATGCACACAAGGTCTGTATGTGGCGGTGTATGGCAGTGTTTTCCACAGCAGCTGAAGGTGGAAATAACACGTGTCCATCTACAGGTGGTGGATGGAAAAATCGCGCGGTACCCGAACAACAGAATATCATTTGGCTGTAAAAAGGAATGACGTTCTGGTGCACATAACAACATAGATGCACCTCGAAAACGTGATGCTAAGTGGAAGAGGGCAGACACAGTGGGACAAGTCGTGTCTGCTCCCACCCAGCTGAAGTACCTAGAATAAGCAAACTCATAAAGACAGAAGCAGGGGGCAGGGGCCCAGGGGCAGCGGGGAGTTAATCAGCTGACCAAGTGGAGCAAAGGTTGTTCAAATTATCTCAAATGCAAAGTCTGGCTTCAAGACGGCATTCCGCATTCCATCACCTCGGATCCAAAGCCAAGCCTCTCGGCAGGTACACGTGCGGGCGGGAACGTGTCTCTGTGCTTCTCCCCGTTGCAGACCCTGGAAGTGCAGGAAACGCTGATGCCTCAGGTCCTCGCCACCCTGCAGGAAGATTCTCAGGCCACACGGCTGATGTCATGCTGCATCGTGAACGCCTTCCTAAAGAGCTCCGGCGGCGGGACCCACCCAGAAAAACTCATCAAGATTTACCCCGGTAGGACTTTGTTCTTTTTCAAAACATCTGTGGATATTTAACTCTGACCGCTGTTTCTTTCCTGGGAGAAAATAGGCAGTACTACATGTTGGCTCCTAGTGAAGTCAGTGTGTGAATCCAGACCCCACCGGGGCTCGGAGAACCTTCAGTAAGCCATGCCCCACGTCAGGAAATGAGAAGCATCCCGTGAGAAGTGGGAGGGAGCACCGTGGGAGCGGCTGGCGTACGGCTGCCTGGGAGCAGGGAGCAGGAACAGGGCCCCCTCATGGCACGGGTGTGGCTGGGGCTGGGTTGGGGGGCCCAGGGGACAAGGCTCTGCTGCAGGGGCAGCTGGGGGGAGCACCTGGTGAGGCCCGGGCACCAGGCACGTCCTGCTCCAGAGCCATTGCTGCGGGGTCCAAGCCGCAAGACAAGGCCCAGACATGGGGGTCAGGGCCCCCAAAAAACGAAGAGCAATGCAGAGAAGGGCAGCCTGCGTGGAAGTTCCTCAGCGCATACAGCAAGGCTTGGCTGGAGGAGGAACGCCACCGAAGCGGAGCTGCAGCACCCCTCGGAGCCCTGCTTCTTGAACCTCAAGGCCCTCAGGAAGCTGCGAGAAGGACTTCCATTCAGAAACGTGGAGAGGCAAACAGTGGATGGGAGTAACAGACAGGTGGGAATGAAACAATCCAGAACTAGAAATCCCAGGAAGGTGCCTGAGAACAGACACCAGTCCTGGAGCGGCCGGGATGCTGGGCAAGGCCTGGGCTGCAGAGACGTGGGGCCTCCGGATGGGCTGAGGAAGTGCGTCTCCTACCCCAGCTGCAGCCACCCAAGCTTTATGTATTACCTGGACATCTGCTTGCCAGAAACATTTAGCAATTTTTAAGGAATCCCTTGAAATGAAAAATACAGTCATTGCAATTTAAAACAGTACCTTGGATAACCCTCAACCAAATGAGACATTTATTGGAAGATAGTAATTTGGAATTCACTCAGAACATAGTGTAGAAAAAGATGAGAGGTGTGGGATGTAAACCGAGGCTTCGTAAGGAAAAATGGAGGCACGCAGTGGAAGAGACGGTGACTTGGAAGTTTCCAAATCGAAAACTGGCATGAATTTTAAGATTGAAAGTACATAGTAAGGGCTGAGCAAGAAAACAACCTCTCCATGAAATCCAAAGTTTGAGTGACCTTTTCCATATACTCTTAAAGTTTGTTTTTTTGTTTGCTTTTTATTTTTGTAACAGCAAGCATTTTATTCCTACTGACAGTCTATATCAGATTCGCAAACAAGTTCAGTCAAGTTCAAATGTGATTTGTTGGGATTTTGCTCACTTTCTAAAACGAGAAAATGTAGACTTTGAACCAGCAGGATTGTACGTGTTTGGCAGTTGTTCCGCAGTTTGCAGTAAATCACGTGTGGCTGTTCTCATCACAGAAGGTTCCTCCACCTGGGAGGGCAGGGCGGGACGCCTGAGACACGACAGCTGTCCTGTGCCAGAGTGCAGGACGCACAGACGCTCCCAGGGCCACCCCACAAGCACAGCAGATCTGCGGGCTCCTTCCCCACTTCGGGCTGACGAGCGAGGGGTTCCTCGCGTGGAGGCGCAGGAGCAAGTTGGAGAGCCACCCCGGCACAGCGGCCGCCTCACCCAGCAGACCATGGGCCCAACAGCACCTCCCACCCAGCTCCTTGGTCCTGGAGACGCAGACAAGGCCCTTCCCTCAGCCAGGACATCCTGGCGTGGATGCCGCCTCCCCACAGGTGAACGGAGCACCTGTGCCCTGGGTGAGCCCGCGCCCCGCGGGACCCACCTGGCCAACAGTCGCCCCTGCTTCTGGGCCGGGACTCGCTGCCCACGTCCTTCCTTGCTTGTTTGATAGCTTGCTGGTTTCTCCAGGAGGCGCCCGGGAGCACGTGCCCAAGGATTTTCAGACCCTCTGTGAGAAAAGCCTACATCTGATAAAACCGTGTAATTTTTGTCTGCTGGGAAGGATCTTCATTACTCTGTTTTCTGCTGCAGAACACTTGGGTCACGGAGGTTTAGCAGCAACAAACTGGCACAGCTCGTGGCCGGGGCGAGTGGGCTGCTCCGGACCCCCGTCCTTACCCATGCCGGGAGCCCAAGGGGCCCCAACATCCTCTCGCTGGGGAGGGCAGCCCAGAGAGGCTGAGAACTGCCCAAGCCTGCGTGGCTGGTGTTGGAGAACTATGGCCAGCGTGAGCACAGGTCCCTCCTCAACTCTGTCTGCCAGCCTGCACACCTGCCCCCAGCCCGCGCACCTGTCTCT